>CAUYLG010035868.1:0-37952 GCA_963573385.1 Cacajao melanocephalus
GCTGTAGAGACGCCTCCACCCCGGTGCTGGCCCCAGGCCTGGCCCCCGGGCGGGTGCCCCCCCGCCCGCCCCCCCCCCCCCCCCCCCCCCCCCCCCCCCCCCCCCCCCCCCCCCCCCCCCCCCCGCCCGCGCCCCCCCCCCCCCCCCCCGCGCCGGGGGCGGGTTCTGAGCAGGAGTGGCCGTGAGGGGGACGGACCGTGGGGGGCGGAAAGACTGCAGGCAAGAAGAGCTGCCAGCTGTTATTTTTAAGATGCAAATAACATTTTTCTGCCTGACTGAAAGAGGAGGGTTTGGTCGCTCGGGATTCTCCCGGGACGGGGGACTGTATTTTGAGGGTAAAATCTGTTGCCCAGCAGTGCAGGGCAGGCAGTGGTGAACTGCAGCCCTAATTCCCAGATTTTTCATGCTTGGCACTTCGAAGCTCCTCGGTCCCCAGGACCAGCAGATTCGCCATCCGTGGCTCGGATTCGGGCCGGAGCAGGCGGGCAAGGTGGCTGGGGGGCGTGCACTGCAGCGCTCACCCTTAATGTTTGAGGGTGTGCAGCGCCAGGAGGGCGAGAGGAGGCGGAGCTTGCGCTGCGGACCTAGGCGTTGGCGAGAGCCACGCCCCCAGCCGCAGACCCTGCCTCCAGGCCCCTTTGATTGGATCAAGCCGCAGAAGGGCCGGGCGTCCCGGGGCGGCCAGAGGGTCGGGCAAGGGAGGGCGCGCTGATTGGCCCGGCGGGGATTAAGTCATCGCTAGCGGGTTCGAGTGGCCCAGACGCCGGCGGGGCGGCCGAGGCTTCTGTGAGAGGGCGCTCGAGGCTGCCGAGAGCTAGCGAGCGAAGGAGGCGGGGAGGCGGCGTCTGCACTCGCTCGCCCGCTCGCTGGCTTCCCGGCGCCGCTGCGGGTCCCCGCTGCACTTCCTGCTCGCGAGCCGCTCCGTTGCGCGCTCCCGGAGCAGCCACCCCTGGGCCGGGTCCCGGCTCGGTTCGGGAGTTGTGCGAGCCGGCGACACCG
The DNA here is from genome assembly GCA_963573385.1 of Cacajao melanocephalus. Taxonomy (NCBI): domain Eukaryota; kingdom Metazoa; phylum Chordata; class Mammalia; order Primates; family Pitheciidae; genus Cacajao; species Cacajao melanocephalus. The sequence continues at coordinate 1,000 of CAUYLG010035868.1, forward strand.
CGCGAGGGGCGAGCCGGCGCCACACCTGTGGAGCCCGCGGCCGTCGGGGGAGCCGGCCGGGGTCCCGCCGCGTGCGTGCTTTGGGCGGCGGGAGGCCCGGACCCCCGGGGAGGCGCGCCGTGCGGCTGGGCGCCGCGGGCACCATGGGGCTCCCCGCGCTGGAGTTCAGCGACTGCTGCCTCGATAGTCCGCACTTCCGAGAGACGCTCAAGTCGCACGAAGCAGAGCTGGACAAGACCAACAAATTCATCAAGGAGCTCATCAAGGACGGGAAGTCACTCATCAGCGCGCTTAAGAGTGAGTGTCCCGAGCCCCGCGGGGACGCGGCCCGGGGCAGGAGGGACGGGGAGGTGGCGCTCAGCCCGGGTCGCCCTCGCGTCCGCAGGGGTTCTGCCCCCCGTACACTGGGGGCGGGTGTCGACGCCTCCGAGGCAGGAAGGATACGGAAAGCAGGCGGACCAGCAACCATCAGATGAAGAGAGAGACCCGTCGCTACGCCTTTTGCGTTCGGGGTTGGCCGGGAGGTGACCGAGCGCGGGTGGGCGTGGGCGTGCGCGGCACGCAGGTGTCCCAGGAGTGGGGCCAGAGTGCCCAGCACGCCGCAGCCTGCGGGCAGATCCCATCGCGTCCTCAGCTCCAGCTCCCTTAGGTGCAGAGTTGCTCAGCCCTGGGTGCCCAGCCGTGAGAGTGGAGCGTGCCCGCCGAGGGGGCGCTGCCTCCCCTGGGGAAAAGACGGTTGTGACTGCTTCGCTGTCTGGACGCAGCTCCAGCCTAGTCTGGCTGCCGGGTTCCCTAGGTGGAATGCTTGGTTAGCTTGCGATTCCTTGGAGTATTGGCAGCCAGTAATCTCTAAATCTAGAATCAGTACGTGCGCAGGTTCTGATTCTTGCGTTTAGCAGAAGGTGATAGGGGTGGGAGTAGAGAATCAGAGTGTTCCTTTACTCTAAACTGTGGGCGAGGGTTTAAAAATAGAATGAACATATCCCAACTCTCTCCCTCTCCTGCTCCCAAGCTCTCCTTTTTACCTCTCCCGTTATCCTCGAAAATGTAAAGGTGTGAGAAGGAATGTCCACAGTCTGAAAAAACTTATTTCAGAGATTCTTGGACCTTTTGTAAAGCCATTTTTGCGTTTTTTCCTTTCGGTACAAAGGGAGAGATGCAATTTTGCATTCTGCTTCACTTTTGCAGAGCCAGAGAGTTTCTTTTTCTGGCCAAATAAGCGTGCTCTAGGGATGAGTGCTTTGGATTGTGAGAACGTTTTTGGTGCCTTTTCAGTCTCCTCATTTAAAAATAGCTCAGTCCATCTTTTAGTTTTGAGAATTAGGAACCACATGAAGGCAGATAGTGGAATTGTCTCTGACTCTCTTACTTTGTTTCTATGATGGATTTCTTAGTAGGTGATACCTTTCAGCTAAGAAAGGCTGCCTTAGCAGAGTAGAGTCCTAGCTGTGAGAATTCTTCCCAGGTCTTTTTAAAGGGCATTTACTAAAGTCAGGTGTCCAAAATGTCATTTTGTCAGCTTGTTGCTTATAAAAATGAAGAGAGACAATGGAATGCCAGGGCAGCCCAAAGTGCCAATCTTTTGGGGTGAAATGAACACAAACTGTGATGTATGAGGCTTCTTAGAGGCAGATTCTTAGGCTGTGCCTTACTTCAAGCATATGAACAGACTCTTCCTTCGTCAATGATCAAGGCCATCCTTGGTTTAGGGGACATGGGTCCCTGGTTTGGAGTAAGTGAGGGGCCCACTTACAGGTTGGGCCCAGGAATTTTGAATCTCAGGCTGGATTTAGTGGGTCTCTGCTTCACTCAGCAAACGTTTGGTGTGCTGGTGGTGTGCTGGGTACTGCACTGGGCACTAAGGATGTAGGAATGAATATTTTGCTACTCCTGTGCTTACAGAGGTGTACTTCATGCCAGGCACTGCTTTACCTATAATTATCTCATGTGCTTATATTCATTTTGCAAATGAGAAAACAGAGGCTGGGGATAGCACTACTTCTGAGTCACACAGCTTCAACAGCAGAGCTAGAGCTTTTGAATCCACCTAGTTTGAGCCAGAAATGGAATCCCTGCCAATACAGAGCTTTTACTTCTGCCCCATCTCAACTTGCCCAGAATGGAACCTTGTGGGCCAAGTTCTAGAATTTGGACTTGTGTTTTCTATTTTGGCCTTGAATTTGAGGAGGGTGCATTTGGGTGACTGGCAGCCTATTACTATTTTGGGGGGGGGCAAGAATTCTTTGATAGAAAGAAACATTGCAGTGATAGAGTGAAGGGTTATTTAAGCTGTCTAATGGAATGGATCAGCCCTGTAACCTGGGGAAAAGACTGATGGGGAACTAGGTGTTCTGTTCTCTCTACATCCAGCTCTACTACTTTATTCTACCACTACTAACTACCTCTTGATCAGGTCACATGACCTCTTAATATAGAGGGTGGAGTCAACCATTGTGTCTGCAGATTTCAGACATTCTGATAGCATGAGATGCTTGCTACATTGTATACTATATTAATGTTTGTGTATTATTTTCTTGTCATGTTTTTTACATCTATAAACAGAAGTTTTTTTCCAGTACAACTTAAACATAAATACATAATTATATGAATAACATTGGGTTTAGATAATCTATATTCTCCTATAGCTCTAAACTTTTGTGGCTTTATTTTACAGCCATATTTATTTTATTTTACAGTTACTTCGTAACTAGTATTTGCAGCTCTTTGGATTAACTCGCTTTCGAGTGTTAATCATAGGCAATAAAACTGTCCTCTAGGGATTGCCAAAGTTCAGGTAGATTGTTGTTACTGTTACTTCCACTTATGAATGAGATGCTGGCAATGGAGATGCAAATTCTTTATAGATCTAGATCCTGTAAAGAAGAAACATGCAGCAGGTGCTTCATTAAGTAAAAATATTACCAGTTATTTTTTAGACTCTGAGCCCTGGGTAGCAAAGACCAGCTAAAAGTTTGTATTACCCCCAAGTTTTGTAGTTTTTTCTCCATCACAGGCTTTGAAGAACCCTTGTAGGCTAGAGGGACAGATGAAGGTGGCTGAACATGTCTTGGCTTTGTAAAGCAGCAGAGTTTCTTTTGTGGGCAGCACTGAGTGATTATCAGTGATTGTCTTCACTGAGTAATAGAGCATTGAACAGAGAGGCCAAAAACCTGTTCTTGGTCTTATTCAGTAAGGTAAGTAAGTGGTTCATCCTCTTTGCCTTTTAAAACAAAAAGCAAGAGTAAAAAGATCAGCATTGAGTTACATGCATTAAAGCCTGTCACCCTTTTGTACTTGTTAGGATTAAGCATAGGCATTTTGCAATACATAAGTGCTTCTTGAATGGCAAAAACTCCCAAAGGATGTTTGATGCCAACCTGCTTTCTTTAGGAGTAATTATGTTACTCACAAAATCCTAATGGATGTGGAGTTGGGTAGCAAAATATTTTCCCCAGATCTTTTGCTTTGCTTCAGTTTCTTATCAATAAAGAAAATAAAAGGCATTTTCTAATTATTTGTAAATTGTAGTAATTGACATTTTGGATATTACTCATACGAACATAAACAATAGCAAATTAAATCCAACCAAAGTTTTGTAGTTTTTATGTAACATTGGCATAAAAAAAATCCCCTCACTTTACTCCATTCTGTGTTCTTAGTTGGATGGAATAAATTGCATCCAGTCTATAGTTCTCAACCCATTGACTTTGGCTTAAGCCTTCCTCCCCTGCACTTAAAATCATTAATGGATGGCTGGGCGCAGTGGCTCATGCCTGTAATCCCAGCACTTTGGGAGGCCGAGCTGGCGGATCATGGGGTTAGGAGATCGAGACCATCCTGGCCAACATGGTGAAACCCTGTCTCTACTAAAAATACAAAAATTAGCTGGGTGTGGTGGCGCGCGCCTGTAGTCCCAGCTACTCAGGAGGGTGAGGCAGGAGTATTGCTTGAACCGGAAAGATGGGGAGACGGAGGTTGCAGTGAGCTGAGATTGCGCAGCTGCACTCCAGCCTGGGCAACAGAGGGAGATACCATCTCAAAAAAAAAAAAAAGCAGTTTTAGATTTACAGAAAAATTGAGCGGAACGTGTAGAAAGTTCCCCTGTAGCGCCTTATACCTGTCACTTCCAGTTGCCCCTATTTCTAACATCTTGCATTAGCATGGTACAGTTGTTACAGTTGAACTAATATCAATATAGTATTATTAACTAAAGTCCATAATTTACATTAGGGCTCACTCTTCGTGTTGTACATTCTGTGGATTTTGACAAATGTATAATGACATATAACCACCATCATAGTATCATACAGAATAGTTTCACTACCCTAAAAATCCTACATGCTCCATCTATTCATCCCTCCCTCCCCATTAACCCCCATTAAACTAATCTTTTTACTGTCTCTCTGGTTTTACCTTTTCCAGAATGTCGTATAGTTGGAATTAAACAGTATGTGGCCTTTGCAGCTTGGCTTTTTTTCACTTAGCAATGTGTACTCAAGGTTCTTTCATGTCTTCTTATGGCTGGGTAGCTCATTTCTTTTTACTGCTGAATAATGTTCTCTTGTCTAGATGAACTATAGTTTATCCTTTTATCTATTGAAGGACATCTTGGTTGTTTCCAGGTTTTATCAATTATGAATAAAGCTGATACAAACATTTGCATGCAGTTTATATGTGGAAATAAGTTTTTACCTCATTTGGGTAAATATCAAGGAGTATAATTGCTAGATCATGTACTAATATTAATAGTATATTTAGTTTTTGAGAAACTGTCAAACTGTCTTCCAAAGTGATTGTACTATTTTGCATTCTCACCAGGAATGAATGAGAGTTCTTGTTGCTCCACATTCTGACCAGCACTTGGTTTTGTCTGTGTTTTGGATTTTGACCATTCTGCTAGGTGTACAGTGATATGTCATTAAAAAAAAGTAGCTCTTTCCTTATGACATATGATGTTTGGCATATTACTTACTTGCTATCTGCATATCTTCTTTGGTGAAGTGTCTTCAGATCTTTTGCCCATTTTTAATTGGGTTATTTTTCATTGTTGAGGTTTACTGTAAAATATATGTAACACATTTACCACTTTAGCCATTTTTAAGGATATGATTCAGTGGCATTCAATGCATTCACCATGTTGTATAATTACTACTATCTCTTTCAAGAACGTTTTCATCATCTCAAACTGGAACTCTATTCCCATTAAACAGTAACTCCCCACTTTCTCTTCCTCCAACCCTGGTAAGCTCTCGTCTCCTGTCTCTTGCCTATTCTATGTACTTCTTACATGTGGAATTATACAATATTTGTCATAAATATCTGGCTTATTTCACTTAGCAAAATATTTTCAAGGTTCATCCATGTTAATAGCATGTGTTAGGATTTCATTTCTTTTCATGGCTGAATATCTTATTGTTGAGTTTTATTTATTAATAGCTCTCATTAAAAAGACTACTCTTTCTCTTTTAAAGTCATAAAAACGGGCCAGGCGCGGTGGCTGACGCCTGTAATCCCAGCACTTTGGGAGGCTGAAGTGGGCGGATCACCTGAGGTCAGGAGTTCAAGACCAGCCTGGCCAACATGGCGAAACACTGTCTCTACTAAAAATACAAAATAAGCCACATTTGGTGGCATGCGCCGGTAGTCCCAGCTACTCGGGAGGCTAGGGCAGAAGAATCGCTTGTACCTGGGAGGTGGAGGTTGCAGTGAGCTGAGATCATACCACTACACTCTAGCCGGAGGACAGAGTGAGACTCCATCTCAAAAACAAACAAACAAAAAAAACCAACGTATTTTTTTTTTCCTCTCCATTTCGTTTCCCTTCAGCATGATCACCAGCACTTGGAATTGACATACCAATTTATCACGGTTGTCTCTCACAAGGATACTATATTTATATTTATTCCTTTCAAAGCAGTTACTTGCTACAGGTCAGCATGTTTTTGGGGGAGTTTTTCTTAAAAGCTTTATTGAATTATAATTTACATTTCATAAAATTCACGTTTTAAAATTATATTTTTTATTGTTTTTATTATTTGTAGAGATGGGGGTCTCACTTTGTTGTTGTCCAGGCTGGTCTTGAACTCCTGGCCTCAGTGGATCCTCTGGCTTTGATCTCCCAAAATTCTGGGATTACGAGCGTGAACCATGGCTCTTAGCCACTCATTTTTCTTAAGTGTGTAATTCAGTCGTTTGTAGTTACAGTTATGCAACCATCATCTTAGTCCTGTTTTAGAACATTTTTAGCACCCCAAAAAGCTTTCTTATGCTCATTTGCAGGCACTGCATTTTTGCCTGAAGCCTCATACAACCACCGATTTACTATTTTCCGTCTCTAGAGATTTATCTTCTGCGAAAAGCTAAGCTAAATGGAATCATATGATACGTGGTCTTTTGCATCTGGCTTCTTTCACTTAGCATGCTATGTTTGAATCTCATTGTGTTGTAGCATGTATCAGTAGTTTGTTCCTTTTTATTGCTAGGAAATACTCCATTTTGTAAACCATAAGTTGTTTATCCATTCACCAACTGATGATTTGGGTTGTTTCCAGTTTTTTGGCTCTTATGAATAATGCTGCTATGACTCTTTGCATACGTGTCTTTATGTGGATATATGTTTTCACTTCTAATTTCATTTTTTACCTAGGGGTAGAATTTTGCTAGGTTGTATGGTAAATTTCTGTTTAAGCTTCATTTATACTTATATTTATTTAAAAAACCTACCATACTGTTTTCCATAACAGAAGCACAGTTTCACATTCCCACCAACAGTGTATGAGGATTCTGATTTTTCCACATCTTCGCCAATATTTGTTATTGTCTTTCTTTTTGATTGTAGCCACGCTAGTGGGTGTTAAGTGATATCTCATTGTGGTTTTAATTTGCATTATCCTGATGAGCATTGAGGATGAACATCTTTTCATGTGTTTGTTGGCCACTGGTGCATCGTGTTTGCTGGAATGTCTATTCAAATCTTTTTTTCACTTTACTTTGTCCCATAAAACTTTTGATGATTAAGTGAACAGCACATAGTATATTTTCTCCATTTGTCCTCTTTTGGGGACTATGTGTTTCCATTTGCTTCAACCTTAGATGTATTTAACTGACCAGTTTCAGGATCTCAGGAGTTAGGAAAGTGGTACTTATGAGGCTGTGGTTCAGGTTTCTGCTCTAGTTAGGCCAGATGCCACAGGCTGGACTTCCTAATTCTGGCCTGCATAAGCTCACAATCCAAGCCCTCTCAATGGACAAAATGGGAACCAGCCAAGATAGAACCCTTATCACCACTGAGCTATTGAAGAAAGCAAGTCATAAAAGGAACTGTTATCCTGTCAAGGCCATTGCATTTCTAAAAAGTAGCCAGTGGAGGAATGCAAACCTAGCAGTCAAAGTAGGTTTTCTAGATTTAAGTTTCTGATTGACCCTTATTTTAACTTTTAAAATTATAACCCAAATGTGTTTCAAATTACCTTTTTTTGCCATCAAAGGAAGAGTTTCATTCAGCAAATATGGATCCCTTGCTCTGCCTTTAGCATGTCCTCCAAAGCCCTAGACTAGAGTAATAGCTTTTTAAATGGAGGTAACAGATGCAGGAATCATGAATGGGGAGGTTGAAGGGGATGTTTGGGGACCAGTGGCACGGCCAGTTGTGACCGTAGCAAAGTGAAGGCAAATGCATGAAGAATTAGGCCAGGGCCAGGTCATAGGGATCTTGAATTCTAGAAAGGGCTTAGGGTTTTATTCTAAGTGTGATGGACAGCCACGGAAGGCTGTGACATGATTGTACTCGTACTTTAAAAAGATTATGTAGGCAGCTGTGTAGAGACCAAGGGTAGTGGAGCAAGAATGGAGGCAAGATGGCCAGTAAGGAGGCTGTTGTAATAGGTGAGGTGAGAGATGGTGGCACCATGGGCTAGGGTGGCAGCATCACAGATGGCGGCCAGAGGCTGGGTATTTTTGGAAGTAGAGCCCACAGGATTTGCTGCACAGCATATGGGCTATGAGAGAAAAGAAAGAAGTCTAGAATGATTCAGATATTTTTGGCCTGAGAAGTTATGTGAATGATGATACTATTTTCTAAAATAGGGAAACTTGGGAAGGATTAGGTTTGGGGGTAAAATTAACAATATGAATGAATGACCTAATCTTATAGTGCAAAAATAATATGACATGGGTAGTTCCTGAATTCATTCTCATGCAAGCATCAAAGAGTATCGACGTATACAGCGTAAAGCACCCCTTTTTCTTAGTTAACAATCATTGTCAGCAGTTTGGTATGCATTCTTCCTTGTCCTTTTTCTATGCGTTTTTTTCATAGATGGGATTATACTATATGGATTATTTTGTGTTTTGCTTTTCCAGTTGATCATTTGTCTTGGAGACCTTCCATGTCAGTACATGCATGCAGTGCCTTCTTTTTAATAACTACAGAGAGCTTTATGTAGATATGCCATCGTTGGTATTTACTCAGTTTCCTGTTGAAAGATATTTAGATTGTCTGCATTATTCACTATTAGAAAGTGTGCTGCAGTGATTATTTGCACACCTGCTTCTGTGTGTGGATTCCAGCATTTCCCTGAGATGGATTTCTTCAAGTGGAATGGTTGCTGACTCCAGTTTCTACAAGCCCTTTGACATCTATTGTTTAGATCCTTTGCATTCTTAGAGCCAGTTGATAATTTGGCTCTCCTTTGAGTATGTTAGATTGTTTCTGAAGCTCAACCTTTTGCTTGGATCAGAAGCATCTTTAACAGACGCTTCTGGTAGACACTGACACTGATTCTAAAACAACCAGGGGATAGGAAAAAAAACAAACCTAGTGTGTGTGTACGCGTGCAAGGGAGAGAGAGATGACAATTAATTGGATGTGTCCCTGTTAGCCCTGGAACTGCCCAATATGCTTTCTGAGCAGCATGTTCTTACAGATCAGATGGGAGATGGGGTGGGGCTTTGCCTGTATCTGACAGTTTATTCTAACCTCCATTCTCAGGGACTAAGAAGGAAATCATGTGTATTTAGGGTGAGAACAACAGCATTAGTAGCCAGAGGAATTTTTACAAATTATAGTGACTGGAGTTTACACATTTTTGTAGAAACGGAGAATGGAGAGAGAGGAAATGGTAAGGAAAACAGCTTGGTAGTGTGGGCCGGGAGCTGTCATGGCATGTTTGTGTCTGGCTCATTTCACCTTGGTTGGAAGGCACAGAACGCTGCCCTGGGTGAGTTGGAGACTGGGCAGTTTCCTGCTATATTTAGAAAGAGGAGATTCCTGGGGTTAGGGTGATGTGTATATGTGTGTGTTTTCTTTGCCAGATTGACAAAGGTTTGAGGGGTTTGTGGATTCCGGACCAAACTGTTAACTAGCTGGTTTCTGTGGGCCAAGCCGGTAGCTTCGCTGTGACTTGCTGCTGCCACACAGCAAAAGCTCAAAAAAAACCCCCTATTTTATACGGTTTGAAAAGATACCCCTGGTAAGTTTCAGAACTCATCTGATCTTGCTATCAGATCTGCTTTTAAGTTTACTGCAGGCTAATTTGAACACTTTGAAAATGTAAACTGCCTCCTCCTCTGAGACATTAGATAGATCTCCAAGCCGACTGAGTTGAACTTTGGCTGTTTCTGTGCCGAGGAGACTGTCAAACAGATAGGACCGAAGTCTTAGCAAATTGCTGACTGCGTATCTTCTTATCACACTTGTGAGTCAGGGGTAGACAATGAATATCAGTCAAACAAAATACGGCATTTTTACTTTAACTCATAGCTATGTTTCTTTTTAAAAGGGTTATCTAAATAGGTAATACCTATAAGTGGTTCACAATTTAAAAGAGACAAAAGGGAATGTGAGTATCCCTCCAATGCTGCCTGTCTCCTGATCCCCGCTTCGGAAGCGTAATTTTATCAGTTTCTTTGGTATTTTTCAGGTGTAATTTATGCATGTGCCAACAAATACACATACATGATACGTGGTTGCATGCCGTCTGCACTGTTTTACCCTTTGCTTTTAATATATTAGATATTATTCTACATTTGTACATCTAGAGCTCGCTCATTGTTAGATTGCTTTGTATTCTATTGTATGAATTAAATATAGTTTATGCAACCATTCCCCTAATAATAAACATTTAGATTATTTCCAACCTCTCACCACTGCAAGTAATGCTGCTGTGAACATCCTGGCAGCTCTGGCATGAGGCACATGAGTGACAAATTCCTAGAAATGAAACTGCTGGACCAAAGGGTATGTACATTTTTAATTTTAATAAATATTTCATAGCAGTGTTTCTGAAGAGTTCTAAGTGAACTGAATTTGATAAACCATGATTTTAGAGTAGGAAGGAACCTCACCATTTTAGACAGTTTATTACAGAATGGTCTCTGTAAATAAAATAATACTTAGAATTTTCTCCATTTTTCCCTTTCCAGTTTGTGTGTATTGTTAATTCTGGGATTAAAAGCAACAGCTTTTACTCTCTCCTTTGAGAGCTTTTACTCTCTCCTTTATTCCCTAAAGTGAGACAGCTGTACCTAGAAATCAGTTGAATGTAGATCCCAGAGACCTTGTTTGTGTTCCTCCTGATGGTACTGTTGAGTTTTTATCTTTGTGTGGTGAGTGCATCTTTCAGGAGATTCGGCAAGTGTTGAGGAGGGCAGTCTTCTGCCTTCTGTAACTGGAGACCATGAATCTGGTCTAGGGAACACCTTGCCTATCATAGACGCTTCCCTGTGGGCACTGGAATTCCTGGGAACTGGTGAGGGAGTGGGGAGTTTTGTATGACATCCCTCTCTTGCAGCTTCTCCTGCAGAGCTTAGCACTTTTCCTTGATGGAGGTTAGGATCATTCCACATGTCCTCTGCGATCTCTGTTCCAGCTCCTGTTGATGTAGAAAGCTACTTTGGCCAGGTTCCTGGCATGAAGCAGGCACAGTCCTTGTCTCCGAGATGCTCAGGGTTTTGAGAGAAGGCAGGGAAATGGGCAGCCCACAGCACAATGGGATGGTTGCTAGCAGTTTAAAAGGGTCTCTGGGGGAGGGAATGGAGGCCTGTGGGAAAGGCAAGTGAAGGCTTATCAAGCCCAAGGGGGCACTGTGGTCCCTAATGATCAGTTATGTAAAGGCTACCTCCGTTATTTTTGCCCCACCCTCACCACCATTTATTTACTTTAAAAAAAGTCTACTCATATAAAATATGTTTGTTTCAAAAAGGAGCTTTTGAACGTGCATTCAGAAATTGAAAGTTTGATATGGTTAACAATGTTTTTTTCTAAATATCTTCAATTATTAAATCATAATCATTACAATGATATTGCCTAGTCATCATATTGCCTAAAATAGTTCCATATTTCACCAGTGGTGTGAAATTCATTCTCTGTGTAACATTGTCCCAAGGCAGAAGTATGTGAGAGAATGGACACCGTCTCCCCATCACACCTGGAAAGGGGAGGGAGGGGAGCGATCCACTCCTTAGACTTGGGTGCAGGTGTCTGGGGCAGATGGCTGTGCGCCATGGAGTACAGCCTGCTGAAAATCTGTTTTACTCAGTGGAATCATGATTTGAATATTCAAACAAACACTGATAAGTTATAGAGTGGAATGAAAGATTCATGGCATTTTTGAGAGTAGATGATCTGGTGTGGATGAAGAGGAGAACACATAGTCAGCAGCATAATGCCTGAGGAGGGGATGACAGAGGAGTTAGGGGTGTCTTCAGAATTTCCTTCTTACGCTTTGGGAGGATGGCTGAACTGTGTACAGGAGAGGAATTGTGATGTGTGATGGGGGCTACAGAGTTAAGTAAGGTTTGTCCTTGCTGAGTTCCTACTGGGCATGCAGGTGGAGACACCCATGAGTCTGTGGGAAGCACAAGTCTGGAGCTCTGGAGAAAGATGAGGGCTACAGGTACAGGTTTGGCTCTCCCTAGGTGGTATTTGAGGCCCTGGAAGTGGCTAGATCTAAAAGAGTGAGACCCACGCAGCGGTCCTCAGCCTTTGCTGTCTGTTGGAATCACTGAAGAGCTCAGGACTCACCTTTAGAGATTCTGATATAATTTGGCTGGGTTGCAATCTTGGCATGGGGTATTTAAAAAACTCCCCAGGTGATTCTAATGTGCAGCAAAGGTGAACAGCCCCTGGCATGGGTGAGAGAAGAGAGTGGAAGCCAAAACCGTGGGGAACATCCACATTTAGCAGGTGGGCAGCAGAGGGTTGGAGAGGCTTTGACGACTTAATGTTTCATCCTGGCCGGTTTGGGTGAGGACTTGGATTTGACCTTTGGAGATGAAACTGGAGAAAGCAGCGTAAGTGCAAGGGAGGATAATAAATATCTATTATACCTTACAATATTATTGTGAGGAACAGATGAGATAATTGTAGATATTGTGCTTAGCAGTGTAAGCAGGGCTGTGGAAAGTGCCCTGTTATTGGAATTTGCCATTAGAGTTTCCTTGTTGTAAGATAGTGGTTCTGAAAAGTGAAGCTGTGTAAGAATTCTCCTAACTGCAGATTCCCAGGCTCTACTCAAGGAAATGCTGATGCATGAGTTCTAGGCAGGCCTGGAAATCCGAATTTCTTATACCCTGCCCCCACTCCCTTCCACCTCACTCCAGATGATTTGCATGGTGAGAGTCCTTGGACCACACATTAAGTCTAACTAGGTCAGAAGAGACTCTGCGTAAATCGAGTCCCCAAATCCTATTCTCCCTTAATGTGAACAGCAGTGCTCTCCAGCCTTATGTGGGCACATCTCAGATATCTGCAGGGTGTTTGCACTGCTGCAGACCTAGGAATGATGCGGGAGTGTTTCAGAAGTGTAAAAGTTCTAGCTGCTTGAGAACGTGTCAGCCAGTGTGGCTCCATGCCTGGGATCCAGTTGTTCCGTGAGCTTGGCCTGTGAGCGGGAACCCTTCTGCAGCATTGCCAGCGGATGTGGGGGGAGCTCCTGAAAGGAAACTTTTGCTCCAGGGCAATCACAGGGCAACTGTATTCCTACAGTGAGTCTTGGGTGTTCTTGTCAGGGTTAAGGTCATTTGGGGTCAGAGCCTGTAATTACGTTTCACTTTTTTTTTCTTTAAAAACGTTCAGGAAGCATAATGAACTGGTTGAGCTGTTGCACAGCTAGGGGAACTCAGGATCTGGGGAGAGTAGGAGAGACTGTCTGATGGCTCTGGAGCTGAGGTGCCCTAAACCCAGAGAGAGCTGATTTCCCCCTTCTACCTGGAGGTGCCCCTGGGCAACTCATTTCTGGCCAATGCTGCTATCTCTGTTCTGATCTCAGCTGGTTCTCGCCCCGTTAAAGGAGGACTGGATGACTGAGCAGACCACAGCTGCTGCTGGTGTGACCCCAGCGTGTCAGCACCAGGAAATGAGTGCTGCTTTCACTCTGCTGTTTGCTTCTTAAGAAAATCTGTGGGCTGCTCTTCCAAAAATAAGGGTTTCTTGCTTTTGTATCTGACCAGGGCACTGAAATGTTTGACACAAACCCTTCCCTGGGTGGCAGATCATCAGCTACACAACCCCTGCTGTGGACAGTATGTCACTGTGGAGGCCAGAGCGGCACTGGAGACGAGTGCCTCAGCATCTGTAGGCTTCGGCCCCCAGATGCTCCTGCTGCGTCTGTGTCTGCTGGCCAGGCCTTGCTGCCGTCTCGAGGCCTTCTGACTGAAGCTGCCCTGAGCTCAGTGTGCAAGGTCAGCAAACTACCATGTTGCCAGCTCTGTGTAAGGCAGCAAGATGGGGTTCTCTCTGGAAAGAAAGTCTGTTTCCTCTTATGTAGCCAGCATGCTTGTAATCGGTTCCCCAGCAGGGAAGCTTTGCTCCGTTGCATAGGAAATCGGAGTGGAACTGATAGCTTTTGCCCTGCGTGTCTTTTGGGATATAACTGGCTTGCTTCTCATCTCCCCAACCTCTCTTGGCCAGCATAACTTCATACCATACTGCAAGGAAAAGACACAGCCCAATGGGGCTTGCTTGGGGTTTTGTGCTTGAAACCGTACGTAATTTGCACATGAAGATGATCACCAGTTGAAGATAATTTAAAATTTGCTTGTTTTCCTGAGGAGTCTAATCCTTACTGCCCCCAAACTGGGACTCTTTAAGCAAGATGATTGAAGTGTTTTTTGATGGTTAAGCGAGAAACTTGTAAAATGTCAAACTGGAGAAGGATGACTCATATCTCTTCATGTGCCATCTTAATCAGTCATATTACCGAGCTCCCCAAATGGACAGCATGGGGGCAGGCAATGGGAGGCAGAGACCATGGGACAATTTTTTAAAAACGGCTTTATTGAGATACAATTCATACCACACAGATTTACCCATTTGCAGCATACAATTGGATGGCTCTTAGTATATCCACAGGATTTTGGATCCGTCTCCACAGTTAATATGAGCACATTTTCATCATTCCCCCAAAGCAGTCCTGATCTCCTTAGCTAATATCTGCCATTCTTCCCATCCCCATCCCCATCCCTCGGCAACCACTTCCTCAGGATTTTTAGCTCATGTCTCCAAGCGTGGTGCTCTCCTGCCTGCCTTGTCTCTGAATCTTGTGAAGCCACATACCCTTTTCCTTCAGTGCATCTAAACAATTTGCAGCTGCTTGGAATGCTGTAGTTCCAACACCGGGATGTTCCGACTTGGCACTCTTCTTGCTCTTCACACATGCTTGTCCTCTGACAGATTTACTAGTGCAACCTGACTAATGCACACTCACTGCCGATGGGCCCTGTGGGCCTCTGGTTTCACACTTCTTTTGTCTTGTCTCTCCCTTGGTGTTTATCTTGCTTTAGAGAGAGTCACTGGAATGAGAGCATGTTAATTCTGCTTGAGAATGGGTACCCCAAATCCAGTAGGTAGATGCATTCCTTTATTTCTACAGAAGAAAAAATTTCCGGTACTATCCTGATTTGGCTGGTTGCATTTGAGGGTTTCAGCTTTCATCATTTTAGGAACTGTTGACAAAAGTAAATTTTTTATGTGCTGAAATGGTGATGGTTTGGAGGTGTCTCAGGTCTTAACAGGAAAGCCCTTCTTCCTCACAAACGACGTTGTCGTGTTCTAGGAAATTCCAGTCCAAATATAGAGAACGTGTTTTCTACCATCTGTATGTTTTCTCTCATTTGCTTTCCTCCCTGTTTTTTCTTTCCCTTCATCTTTCCCCACCCCCCGTCATTTGTTCACTGTGTCTGGCCTCCTATCTCTCTTTTGGCTTGACAAAGAACCAGAGAGGTGACTGATCCCTGTTTTTTTTTTTTTTTTTTTTTTGGAGACAGAGTCTTGTCCTGTCACGCAGTGTGGTAGTACAATCATAGCTCACTGTTCCCTCAGACTTCTGGGCTCAGGCAATCCTCTCACTTCAGCCTCCCAAGCAGCTGGAAGTACAGGCCTGTGCCACTATGCCTGGCTAATTAAAAAACTTTTTTTTTTTTTTAATAGAGATGGAGGTCTCAGCATGTTGCCCAGGCTAGTCTTGAACTCCAGGCCTCAAGTGATCTTTGGCTTCCCAAAGTGCTGGGATTACAGGTGTAAGCCACTGTGTTTGGCCCTAATACATTTTTTAAAAAGTTAATTTCTTTAAGAGTTGGGATCTTCCTCTGTCACCCAGGCTGGAAGGCAATAGTGTGATCATAGCTCACTGCAGCCTCGGACTCCTGGACTCAAGTGTTCCTCCCACCTCATTTTCCTGAGTAGCTAGGACTACAGGAACTTGCTGCCATGCTCAGCTAAGTTTAAAAAATTTTTTTTAGAGATGGGATCTTGCTATGTTGCTCAGGCTGGTCTCAAATTCCTGGCCTCAAATGATCCTTCCACCTCAGCCTCCTGAGTAGCTGGGATTCATCTCTGATATCTCACTTATGGAGAAAACAAAACCTGTGGTAAATGGAAATGACCTGAAACAGATTTCTGGAGTTCTGTAATTATAGATAAAATGACCCTCAGATTTGAAGTGACTAAGAAGTTCTGGTTCTACAGAACTCTTAGTCTGGACTGTGAGTGGTCTCACCTAGGTAAACAGCCCTGTCTGGGGCTCCCTTTCCTGGCATACCTTCTGTGCTACATTCTAGAATTAAAGGATGTGCTCAGAACCAGGATGGGTACAGAACATCTGGCTCACTGGTTAGCTGCTCTGATGGGGTTTAGTGGCTTATTTTCTACCTCTCTAATGGGACCTGATAACAGTGCCAAGTGTCCCATTTTCATCATTGGGTGGGAGAGTGCTATTAAAATGGTCTTTAACAAAGTAGGTCAATGATTTGTATTTCAAGAAGAGAAATTTGGGGACATGGAATGAGAGCATGTTATTTGGGTTAGTTGAACAGCTCCAGAAATAATTATGTATTTTTAATGCCAATTAGGGACCTAGAAACCTATTTGGGGAGGTCAGGAAACTGGGTATGAGATCTGAGTCTTCACAGGTACTCCATCTGGAATCTCCAGGGAGAATGTATTTTGGACATATACAGTGAAACCTGGATAGGATAGATGGCTTACATCTCCCTCCTTCAGGTAGCCAAGCTCATGGCTGACAAAGCCACCAACACCAAAGGGAGCAGGTTGCCCCTTCTGCCTTCCCTGAGGCATATATTCCCCTGACTTTTTGTTTACATAGGTTAGTCATTAAAACAAAAAAAAATCAAGCAATCCAAAAACGTATTTTTTTCTGATTATGTAGATAATCCATGTTCATTAGAGAAAATTTAGAAATTACAGATGGATAAAAGAAAATGCAGATTATGCCTATAGCACTGATTAGAGATACTCATTTTGGTTTTATAGTCTGTTCTATTCAACAGTTCATGATCATCTCTATGTATCATTACTCTCTAAGATGGGTTTTAGTGGCTACGTAATATTGTGTGAAGACTTTTTGAACTCATGACCTATTTTTGGGTGGTTAGGTTATATGTCTCTCTTTTTTCCCCATGATTATTAACCAATTCTTTTTTTTTTTCCTTTAGATGGAGTCTCAGTCTGTTGTCCAGGCTGGAGTGCAGTGGCATCATCTCGGCTCACTGTAACCTCCACCTCCCAGGTTCAAGTGATTCTCGTGCCTCAACCTCCCAAATAGCTAGGATTACAGGTTCACGCCACCATGCCCAGCTAATTTTTGTATTTTTAGTAGAGATGGGGTTTCACCATGTTGGCCAGGCTGGTCTCAGACTCCAGACCTCAAGTGATCCACCCACCTTGGCTTCCCAAAGTGCTGGCATTACAGGCATGAGCCACTGCGCCTGGCCAATTAACCAGTTCTTTTAAAGGTAGCTCCCATTTCTCTGCTTGCTCCCTGACTCCCAACCCATTTTTTTGTTGCTGATTTAGCAGAACCTTGGGGACAAAGAGAAGATATCTTACCAGAGTGTCACAGAATAAAAAATTCCATATGTTGAGAGCATGATTTAAATTTATTTGAACCATACCAGTGGTACAGTTGGCCCTCTGTATCTATGGGTTCCTCATGTGGGGATTCAACCAACCACAGATGGAGAATATTTGGTTGGGAAAATAGCATTATTACTGAACATGTTCAGATGTTTTTCCTTGTCATTATTGCCTAAACAATGTAGTATAACAACGATTTACACAGCATTTGCCTTGTATTAGGTATTATTAGTAATCTTGAAATGATTTAAAGTATATGGGAGGATGTGCTTAGTTTATATGCAAATACTATGCCATTTTATTTCAGGGACTTGAGCATCCATAGATACTGGTGTCTGTTGGGAGTCCAGGAACTGGACTGGTGTCTGTTGGGAGCCCCACGGATACTGAGGGACAACTGCAATAGAATATCTCTACCATTTAAGTGTTTTTCTGTGAGCCAGATGCTTTTGTTAAGTGTTTACAAACTTTATTTCACTGAACCTTCGTAACAGTCTTACGAGGTATGTACTGCTCTGTTCATTTATAGACTAGAAAACAGAAGCATAGAGAGACTGAATGTCTCAGACAACTAAAAAGTACTATTGTCAGAATTTGAACCTTGGTCTAATGCCAAGCCGTTTGCGTGGAACTATTGTTATACTGCTGACTATAAATGCTTAGCCCAGCCCTTAAATCTTCTGTTTTCTCATTTACAAAATGGGGGCACTAGTGCTTACTTGAGAGCATTGGAAGGGTGAAATGAGGTAGCACATGCAAAGCACAAGACACAAAAACATAGCAGCTATTGCTACGCTAATCACTCATTATTTTCACCTTTTGTGAGATAGTAATAGTACAGATATTTTAAAAAATTGTCTTTCTGCTGACTCTACATCTGAATTTCTGGCTTGCTCATTGGAGATAAATCCTCCTAATTATCTCTAGAAATTAGACTGGACCTCATTACTCTGGCCAGTATTATATTGAATTTAATCCAGATGTCTTGGTTTTAAACCTGTCTAGTCACAAGATTCTGCAATCTTTTCTGGACTGTTGGGGATGCTGAGTTATCAAAAATCATTATAAAAGCAACACATCACATGAGTGCCCCTTCCATCCCAACCCATCTCACTACCCAGAGGTGATTATTTAAGAGTACTTCTTTGAGTCTAAAGTAAGTATCTGTTGTAGTACTTAGCAAAAAGTTGCCTTTTATGTAATTGTTTGTGTTAAGGACTGATCTCCATTCTGTGGTCATGAATTATTTCCGTTCTCAGCACTGGAAGTTTAAATTTCCTCGCACCCCCACCCAATACACACTCCTGCCACTCAGCCGACTTGAACACTTGGGCAGTTCTGGGGTAAACAACAGCATAAAACACTTCAAAACATAGCTAGACTAGGTTATTATGGAATCTGGGACAAGGGAGCCCTTCTTTCCTTATGTATCCAGGACCAGGGCACTCTTTCCTCTCCTAATCTCTGCTGAATTTCTGAAGTTATTTTAATTACAATAACCCACATAAGAAGCTGATTGTTCTAGAAAGGAATCCAGAACTGGAGACTGGTGGAATATATATATTTTTTGAATACAAATAATGGTAAGGTCTTTATTAATCCAGTCAACAAATGTTTATTTTACTCCAGCTGTATGGTAGGCATTTAGTGTTGGGGAGATAGCTTTGAACAAGATTAAATTCCAACCTTTGGAGCTTTTATTTCTGTGGGAAGACAAACAAGTAAACAAATAAGTAGGATGGTACTGGATAGTATAAAGTACCATGATGGAAATAAGATAACATTGAGTGATGGATGGTGGAGGGTGGAGGCAACTTTAGATTACGTAGTCAGAGAACACTTCTCTGAGGAGCTGAATGACCTTCCATTCTGGGCCTATAGTTGGTTGACCACAGTGTTGAAAATTGTAAGCCATTCCTTTATTAAAGGGAAAAACTCTGCTGGATTGTATTTTTTTCCCATTGTATTTCTCCCTCTCTTTTCATAGGCAGAATGATATTCTTACTCACTGGAATCATGACTACTTGGAACCTTAGTGATCTTGGTAAGGTAGAATCCATTTCTTACATGGCAGGCAGACCAGTATTTTCAAAGACATAAACCTTATTTCATTCTTTCTCATCCAGAATTTCCCAGTGGCTTCCCATGCCATTTGTAATACAATTTTGACACCTTACCATGGTTCACGTGGCCTTGTATGATCAGGCTTCTGCCTACCTTCCCTAATGCCTCTCTGACCTTCCTCTTTCTACCTCGCTGTGCTCGAGCTTGGCTGGCCTTGGATTCCTCTGATAGACTGAGCACTTTCCTGCCACTCTCCCTGCTGTTCCTCTGGAACGCCTTTGCCACAGAGTTTTTATGTGATCAGCTTTTCATCCTTCAAGTCTCAGCCAAAGGTCCTCTCAAAGAGGACCATCTGACCTGAAGTCTCAGGTAGCTATCCCATCCTTCCTCTTCTATCCTGTTACCCCATTTAATAGTCTTTATGGTACTTCTCACCCTCTAACCTTCCCACTGCATGTTGAATACATGATGTCAAATGTTCCTTCAAAGGGCCCTTCTCAACCACTTGATTTTCTTCTAGAAGCAGCTCTAAGTGTTGATGGCCTCAACCATCTTTTGGTTCTCCTTAGGTTTTATTTTGCTTTAAAGAGTTTTTGTTTTTTTTTTGAGACAGAGTCTCACTCTGTCACCAGGTTGGAGTGCAGTGGCGCGATCTTGGCTCATGGCAGCCTCTGCCACCCAGGTTCAAGCGATTCTCCTCCCTCAGCCTTTTGTCTTGGATAGACTAGGTTTGACTGCTCTGATAGGATGGGGTAGCCCAAGAAATGATTAGTTAGAAGAAGCAAGAATCAGAACTAAGCATTGATTAATGCTGTCACCAGCCTCCATCTCATGTCCTGTTTCTTTGCCAGTGTGCTCATTCTTTTTCTCTCTTAGGTCTCTGTTGCTTTCCTTTTATCAGGTAGGGGAAAGGGGAGAGGTTGAATGTTTCTAAATGGTCATAAGTAGCACCATGCCGGAGGCGTAGGTCTGCTTGGCTGGGCCAGTTGACTTTCGGTGAATTGATGTCTTTCCTAATCTTCACACCTAGAAGAAATGGACTTACAGCTAAGTCTTAAATTGACAAAGCTGTGTGTGTATATGAAACTGCTTTAAAAGGGGAATTTTGAATATTAGAGTATATATTCTATTTTCCTCCCTACCCCTCACATTTAAAGGTGTTAAATTGGCCGGGCGTGGTAGCTCATGCCTGTAATTCAGCACTTTGGGAGGCCAAGATGGGTGGATCACTTGACCAGCCTGACCAACATGGTAAAACCTTGTCTCTATTAAAAATACAAAAATTAGCTGGGCCTGGAGGCATGCTCCTGTAGTCCCAGCTGCTCGGGAGGCTGAGGCACGAGAATCGCTTGAACCTGGAGGCAGAGGTTGCACTGAGCCGAGATGGTGCCATTGCCTGGGCAACAAGAACAAAACTCTTGTCTCAAAAAAAAAAAGGTGTTAAATTTTGACAAATCATTTTAGTTATAGTAGCACAAATGGGAAGGTACACTTTATAAGCCTCATAATTATAAAAGAGTCATTTTTTTGTTTTCCTTTAAAATTAAAAAAAGGTTTCTCCCACCTTTGTTCATATTTAAGGCCTCTCATATATTGTTTGCTAACAGCATTTCTGTGTTGGGACCACATCACTTGCTCTTCCAGTAGATACCCTCAGGGCACAGTTTCTGCACAAAATTTTTCTGAAACTCTGTAGTGACCTTTTGCAGGATTTAATATCAGTTCATTTGGATAGTTCTATGTGTATAAATGGGTCTTAGCAGGAATTTAGCAAACAAAACGCAGTGCCTCCCATAGAGCTTCTTAATTTTTAGACTTGCTATGTAAAAAAAATTTGAACAAAAGAAAGTGGGTCTCTCTCTTGGGCTCTGGTCTCTGTGCTTTTTGTAGAACACTACCATTCTTAGGTATTTAATTTAGAATGGGTAGGGAGAGAGAAGGAGCAGCATCACCTCTCTATTTTTACGCACACAGATGCCCTGTTTGGTGACATTTTAGCACTAGAGACTTATTGACCCACATTTTTTTTTCCCTCCTTCTCCTCCAGGGTACTGACCATGCAGGGATCTAGTACCATAGTTACTTCTAAAATGTGTTGCCAAATGTAGAAATCTCTATCCCCATTGACTTCTTAGTTGGAAATTAGTTCATGACCTAGAGACCGAGAGCACCCTGGCTGTGCTTTCAGAGCAGGAATCCTCAGATGTAGCTGTGGTACGGGCAGCGTTGGAGGATTTGAGAGAATCCTGGACCTGAAACGCAAGTTGGCCTGTGTTTTCCTCATGTGCACTGTGCCTTTTATTGTGCTGATATCTACTATCTTAATAAACGGTAACATTAAAGTTCTTTCTGTGTTCAAAACCTTTTCCCTGTTTTCCTGTCAAGCTGTTTTTGAAAGCCTTTTTCATCTGTTTTGAGCAACACTGATAACTGATGTTCGTCGAAGGCAGAAAGGTTAGAGGGACTTTGGCCAGTGTGGGGCAGACAGAAACCCACGGGTATTTGTTCCCCTGAGACATCAGGGGCTTTGTCAGCTGCATTCTGCCAGCTTTGCAGAACAGCACGAATCCACTCCTGCCCTCCAGCAGTGGGACCACAAGCAGGACATGGTGCATGACCTGGAGGCCCGACATTCGTTCCTCTGCCTGTCCACTGGAATGACCAGGCCGAGGCTGGTTGCCAAGCAACCCTGGACCTAAAAGAAGCAGGAGAATTTGCCCACTGATTGTTATATCCCATTTGCTTTTTTTTTGGTCTTTCTTTAGAGGCTTGAGGAGTCATAGCTTTGGGTGGGAGGAGATGAAGTATGCTAACTTGAAACATTGATGGTGAGTCTTAGTGTTTTAGAGTCACTGGTCCCAGCTCTAATCAGATCATTTGGTGTTAAATTAGGAGGCCTTACTGTCTCTCCGAGAGCCCCAGAGAGATGGAATAGATGGGGAGAAGACAGTTGAACCCCTTCAAGTCTCAGTATGGACATGGAGTATTGGTGAGGAGCTTTGCTGACAGTTACGGCAGTGCTTGTTACTACCATTCTCTCAGTTGGTTTTATTTATTTATTTATTCTTTTTCTTTTTTTTGAGACAGAGTCTTACTCTGTCACCCAAGCTGGAGTGCTGTGGTGTGATCTCGGCCCATTGAAACCTCCACCTCCTGGGTTCAAGTGATTCTTGTCCTCAGCCTCCTGAGTAACTGGGATTACAGACATGCACTCATGCCTGGCTAATTTTTGTATTTTAAGTAGAGACGGGGTTTTTCCATGTTGGCCAGGCTGGTCTCGAACTCCTGGCCTGAAGTGATCTGCCTGCCTTGGCCTCTAAAAGTGTTGGGATTACAGGCATGAGCTACCATGCCCAGCCTCGGTTGGTTTTAATAAGACACATTTGTAGATGTGGTACTTCTCTTCTGGCCACACCAGACACGTCATGTTTTCCATGGTGAAGGAGAGAAGAACCAATCCAAGTGGCTTACACAGGAAGAGAATTTGTTGTGGTATGTTGCTGGAAAGCCCAGTGATGTTCTAACTGAAGACCTGCCAGGGTCTCATGCCCAAAGGATATCAGCAGGCTCTGGTCTCTGCATCTCTCAACTCCACTCTCTAGGCTGGCGCCATTCTCAGGCAGTCTTTTCCTTCACATTGGTGAGATGACTTGGCCAAGATTTTGAATGGAAGCCCTCAGCATGGTTCTCACTGGCTGTTTGTTGAAGCCTGTGCTCATCCTTGAGATAATCCCTGAAGCAGACCTGGCTCAACCCCAGAGTAGAGTTGACAGTGGGTGAAATAAATGCTCTGAAAGTCAGGGAGGGATGGTTTCCCAGAGGAATATTGGGGTGCTATAAATACAGAAGCGGGGGGATAGAGGCCGAGGCAACACTTACTCCACACTGCCATAAGTAAATTGAACAGAGTGATCTGGGGAAGGGAAAGGGCTCTGCCTTCCAGATACAGCATGGTTGTTACCCACATTTGAAATTACTTTGGGCAATCAGGCTGTGGTTTAATAAAGTAACCTTGGAAATTCAAATTTGTAGGAGGAAAAATGAGATAGTTTTAGTATTAGGTATCACCAGTATTGGGCAGAGTGTGAGCAGCCTAAGAATAGTGTTTGGGAGTTAAGTGCCTAGAGAGTAGGAGACAGGGACGTCAGGCAGACAAGAGGGAGAGAGGGGACTGCCTCTGCTGGGGCAGAGGATAAGAAATGAAAACAAAGTGCTATATGAGAACTATTAAGTAATGCCACAGAGTTCTGTAATACCCCAGCCAACGGTGGATTGTCTTATAGCCCAGCCAGTATGAGAAGTTCATTATCTTCCAGAGTCTCTTTCTCCTTATGATATTTACATTTTGGGAAATAAACTACATCCAATAGAACTTGTTTTGAATCTGCTGATGTCTGATATAATGGATTAGACTACACAAGTAGGCAAACTTTTTCTGTAAAGGGCCAGATAGTAATTTTTTTTAGGCTTTGTGTATCACATAGGGTCTCTGTCATATATATATTTTTAAGTTATAGTCTTTTAATAACGTAAAAACCATTCCTAACTCACAGGTCATACAAACACAGGACAAGAGCCACTTTTTGCCTACCCCCAAAATTGGTTTTGGAGTCAGGTGGACCTGGGTTCCAGTCCTGGCTGTTGCTTATTGACTGTGTGGGCATTTTAATCTCTCAGAGACTTAACTGCCTCAGTTTTCTCATCTATAAAGTGAGATTGATGAAAGTGACCACATCATAGGGTTATTGTGAGGATTGCTCAGAAAGTGTGGGCTCTTTGGAATGATACTGTTGACTCTTTACCACCACACAGCATGCTCTGGGGAAGAAGGTGAGGCCAAGCTCTAAGGGTCTTTGTAATCTCAGTTGTTCTTCCTCTTTTGGTGCCTCTTTTTCTTCTGTTGTGGGCAACCCTTCATCAGGTTTTGAGAACTTGGTGCCAATCTCAGTTTCATTTCTGATGTGTTCAGGAAGTGAACCACATTTTAGTCCATATTTGGCAGTAACCAAAATAAATTGGCTTGATTCATTATCCAAGTGTAGAATATGTACTTGTTTTGCTTCCAGCCCTAAATTCGCTCCTTATCCACTTTTTCATTATATTCCAATTTATCAGCCTATCAAAGCCTCTTATTAAAGCCAGAAGAAGATTTTTTTTTCCAGTTTGAAAAGAGAGAATGTTAGAATCGTGGAGTTTCGTTTGTTGAACTTGGTAGTTGGATGTCAGCAGGTTGGAAAAGAGGCTGAATTTATCCCCAGAATCTCAGCCCTATTACCTACCACTTAGTACTGGTAAGTTATGATGACATGGATAGAGATCATGTGACCTCTCACATCCCCTGGATCCTGAAAGTACCTGCCTTCTTCAAGAGTTTCTCAAATGTCATCTCAGTAAGTTCTACCCTGGTAGCCTCCCCCATTCCACTTCTCTGCTCTACTTTTTTCTGTAGTACTTATCTTGTTTTAACATGCTGTGTTATTTACTTTGTTTACTAAGGTGTTTTTCTGTGTGTGTGTGTGTGTGTGTGTGTGTGTGTGTGTGCGTGTGTTTGATCTGTGTCTCCTACTAGAATGAAAACTCCACAAGGGCAAAGATGTTTGTCCTTGTTCATTTCTGTATAATCAGTGCTTAGGATGGCATCTGCTGTGTAGATACATATTTGTTGAATGAATGAATGAATGAATGAATGCTTTGATTCTTCTATTGGAATGTTTACTACATCCTATTCACTCTGGCTGAGAAAGACATAAGACTTGGGTTTGAATACTGACTCTGCCACAAAGTACCTCTGTCTTTGAGCAAATTATTGAACCTCTTAGGACCGTAGTTGTCTTATCTTTAAAATAAGGGGTTAGAGTAAATGATTGCTAACATTCCTACTAGTTCTGTAGTTCTGTGATTATAATCGCTGGTTAAAAGAGATGATGTACTGCTATTAAAATTCCCACATATTTCCTAAAAACAGTTTGAATTTCATTGTTGGGCAAAGGGAATCAAGAGTTTCAGAAAAAGTCTTTGGAGGCACCTTTTGCTTTCACTAAAACAGTTCTCAAGTATTACAGTGTCATTTCTTTCGAGAACGTTTCCACTAGCCATTTAGGATAAAGTTCAGACATCTCCAGAGGGCTTTCTAAGCCCTGTGGACTCTGGCCCCTGTCAGCTCCTTCAGCTCACATTGCCTACGTGTCTAAGCTCTGTGCTCTAGTCCTTCTAAATCTGTTTAGGTTTTTCTAATAGATAATGGATTTCCCAGCATCAGTCCACTGAATGTTTCTGTTCCTTCTACCTGGTGTCTCTGGTACCATCCCTATCCTCCTTTGTTTGGCACTTGTTCCTTAGGTCTCAACACATATGGGATGTGGACTTAGGGAGGGATTGTCAGTGGTGTTCCATTTCCACTGGGGATCTCACTAGCTAAAGTGTGGAGTCAGAAACTGTGACTAGCCTGGTTGGCTAGATCATCTGTGCAGTAAGAATCCAAAAGTTGTTGGAATTAGATTGCAGAAGGTTCAGGTGACACAGTGAAGAGTCTTTGTTCAGTGGACACTGGGAAGTCACTGTAAGGGTTTAAGTAGCATAGTGACATAATCAAAGCTTTGTGAACTAAATAGCCCAGGTATACCTCAAAGAGCATTGAAAATATCATTTCTCTGATCCCTAAAGCATCCTTTGGGAGATAAATGCTAGGGTTCCTGTTTTGTAAATGGGGAAAGTGATTAAAGGATTGATTTTCAGCATCACAGAAAAGCAGTTGATTGAGTCAGTGTTTTTATAATTAGATAGAATTGTAATCTGTAGGATTGTTGAATGTTGCAAGTAGCTTTGTTCATTTTTCAAGTAGGCAACAAAGTGAATATTTGAGTGTTGAGAAGCTGTCCCTCAATGTTGACTAACTCATGGATTCTTCAGGGAGCTTTGGCTGAGACTTGGATTCTGCTTAGGAGATAAGTGATGCTTTTGGGGGTCGTCAGATGATGCTTTTTTGTATCAAAGCTGTTTGTGCTCACCCTACGTGGTTGCTTATATTGTGTTGTCTTGGCAAGATCAAAGAACAGGTGGATGCTGATTTCCCCTTCCTGGCTAGTTTACGAATTGCAAGTTCTTCCACAGCAACCCTTGTCTATGAGTCCATTCTGCTTAAACCTTAAGGCAGGTATTTTGGTTTTGCAGCTTCATTAACAAACTGTTTAAAGCTGAGTTTGAAAAGGCAAGGCTTTGGTAGTATGATTGATAGTCTCCAGAGACCAGTTCCCACTCTGCTGGGGCATCCAGATTGCCTGGGGACCTTGTTAAATGCAGGTTCTGCGGTAGGTTTGACATTTTGCGTTTCTTACAAGCTCCAGCAGATGTTGATGCTGCTGAGTTGCACGTGCTAGACCAAGTTTTCCTTTACCTGGCCCTTCTTCTTTTCCTCTATGTCCCAGCCTTCCTCTTTCTTGATGTCTTGGACAGTGCTCCCCATTTAGGGGCTACTGGCGTTTGCCAGCTGGACTCATTGATTCGCTTATGGCTACTACTGTAGCTGGGATGGTCTTTTCAAAATGAAAATCTGATCACATCTGTCACTTCAGCGCTTAAAACCCTTTAGTTGTCTCCCATTGCTCTTAGAATGGCCCCCTTATCATGGTCTGGCTTCCTTTGCCTCTCCAGTCTCATCTTACACCATCTCTGCATCTTCAGGCAACAGGACCCTTTTTCTGCTCCCTTTGATGCTCATGTGCCTCTATCACAGGGCCTTGGCACATACAGTGCCCTCTGATGCATCATTGCTCTGCTTTCCTTCACCTCTTCCTCCTTTTAAGTCTCAACTCAAATGTCACGGCCTCTGGAAGCCACCTGGTTTCCCAGTCCAGTGACCTTCTGTCACTGGCAGGCTTCTTTGGTGTATAGCAGAGACCAGCATCAGAGAAACAAGACTTGGTTGGGGCATGGCTGGATATTGTGCTCTGATTGTGCTTTCAAGTGGAGCATTGTGTAGCATTTTAGGAAGTTGTAGATTGCCTAAGAGCTGTCTTTCAAAAGCCACTCTGCCTGGAAGGGTGGTGATGGTGAAAGTACACTTCATTGTATGTAGTGGGAAGAGGAAGAGCAAAGAGTTTCCGCCCTGGACCTATCATGCCATCTAAAGCTGGGTTTGTTTCTATGTATGCACTTGGTGAACAGTTATATATCCCTCCCTAGTTCCCCATGCCTCTCGTTTTTCTACTGGTCTTGTCGTTTTATAAATGCAGAAACTGTACCTGCAGGGAAGGAATTGACTAGTTCAGGGCTATAGGACATATGGCTGACCTGAGAAAAGAATCCAGGTCTCATTGCAGCATGGAGCCCCTTCGTCCCCCAGGCCAGGCTGATCTGGCATTTGAGTGGTAACCTTGAAGACCCAGTAGCTGCCTGGCAGCTTTCCTGGGCATGGGAACAGCCCTGTTTAGGTGACACTATTCCATCCCTATCTGGTATACCTTGAAGAGATAATCCTGAATGTGTTCCACATTAAACCTAACAGACATCATTAATGTGGTCACCTTTTCTGCTTTTACTCTTACTGTAAGAGTAAAGTAATGCTGCAAGTATTCACTGTTGTAGCGATGAATGGTATTAGGAGTAGCAACTGTGTGTTTTTTTTTTTTTAGAGGCATATTGTAAAAATATTTTTATTTTCTTTAGAGATTTGTGTTTTTTGCATTTCGGTTCTTTCTTGTAATTTGCTGCAACTCAGACTATAAGATCCCCTTAGTGCTAAGCTCCATGAGGATAGGGTTCATGGCTATATCCTGAGTAGTATGCATGGTGCCTGGCACATACACAGTAGCAACTCTACAAATGCTTGTCAAGTCAAATGTCTTTTTCAAAACATTTCTATTATTTTTTTATTGCATTTTAGGTTTGGGGGTACATGTGAAGAACATGCAGGATTGTTGCATAGGTACACACATGGCAGTGTGGTTTGCTGCCTTCCTCCCCATCACCTATATCTGGCATTTCTCCCCATGTTATCCTTCCCCAACTCCCCACCCCCCGCTGTCCCTCCCCTATTTCCCCCCAACAGACCCCAGTGTGTGATGCTCCCCTCCCTGTGTCCATGTGTTCTCATGTTCAACACCCGCCTATGGGTGAGAACATGCGGTGTTTGATTTTCTGTTCTTGTGTCAGTTTACTGAGAATGATGGTTTCCAGGTTCATCCATGAAGTCGAATGTCTTAATTTGTAATATGGTGAGAAGTTTACGCTCCATCTCTCAAGTCCTGAGAGTGGATGCTTTGAGGCTGAGAGTATTTTTACCTGTGAATTCTTCAGCAAGATTTATTCCTTGGGCTGTAGGAATGACATGTGCCTTAGTTCATTTTGTGCTGTTCTAACAGAATACCACAGACTGGGTGATTTATAACTAACAGAAATTTATTGGCTCAGGATTCTGGAGGCTGGGAAGTCCAAGACTGAGGGGCCAGCATCTGGTGAGGAGGGTCTGCTTGCTGTGTCATCCCATATTGGAAGGACAAAGAGAGGGTGAGAGAGGCAAAAGGGGGCCAAGCCATCCATTACAAGGACCCCATTCCTGTGATAATAAACTCACTCCCATGATAACAGCATTGATTCATTCATGAGGGTGGAGGCCTCATGGCCTCATCCCCTCTTAAAGATCCCCACCTCTCTGTACTGTTTGAGTGGCAACTAAATTTCAACATGAATTTTGGAAGGGACATTCAAACTATAGCAAAATGTCATTGACTTCACAGCTGCTTTTCACATGCTTGAGTCACTGGACTGATGTAGTGGGACACACAGTGTTAAATGAGCACAATTGACCCATTGGTACAAATTTAAATTGGTACCTTCTTATCCTTGAATGCAGGCTCTGAGAGACCCATACTTCCCATTATCTAGCACAGTGATCTGGAAAACAATACCTGCATCATAAATAACTATAAAAAAATCCAGACTAAGTTTCTGAATGATGAATAACATTTGCCCTAACTTAAAGGCTTAAAGATTGAGCCTTTAAAGGGGAACGAGGGAGGGCTCTAGAGACATGCAGCTTATTCACTTCTGTTCTTTAGTGACTCATTGGCGTCCTCCCTCCTTCTCTCTCTCTGCCTCTCTCTGTCTCTCTGTCTCTCTGTCTCTGTCTGTCTCCAACTGCCATCAGAAGGCCAAGGTCTTTTTCTTTTTTTCACTCTTTTTCTTTTTCTCTTTCTTTTTCTTTTTCTGAGACAGAGTTTTGCTGTTGACCCCCAGGACGGAGTGCATTAGTGCAGTCTCTGCTTACTGCAACCTCTGGGTTCAAGTAATTCTCCTGCCTCAGCCTCCCGAGTAGCTGGGATTACAGGTGTCTGCCATTGTGCCCAGCTAATTTTTGTATTTTTAGCAGAAATGGGGTTTCACCATGTTAGTCAGGCTGGTCTTGAACTCCTGACCTCACGTGATCCACCCACCTCAGCCTCCCAAACTGCTGGGATTACATGCATGAGCCTCACAGTCTTTTTCTTATCTAATTCCATTATTTGTGCTTTGTTAATGGACCTGCTTATGGTGTCAGTTCAGTAGTTTCCTGGCTTTCCACAACTATTCTTGTGAACCTGGCAGCATGTTTTCATGTGCTCACGTGTGATTTGATCCCCGTAGCTAGAAGGCGTCTGCCTGCAAGCTGGAAGGTCTTAGAATCAGGGTGGGAGGAAAGCGGAGGCTGTGGCAGAGAGAGATCAAAATGATGCCAGGTTCATTTTTTGTTCCAGTCTAAGAAGGTGTCCAAACCTCCACATCGTATGGCTCCTGTTCCTCCGTGATGGGGAACATCAGGTCACAGATGGGGCTCTGGGCAGGAGTGTGTGTGTTTGCATGTATGAGTCAGTCATCAGCTCACTGTAGGTGCTGTTACCTGTTCTTGAGGCATCTTTGCCTGCATGATGGTGGCTATATGGTTTTAGTTGGTTGGAGCACCGGTCTGATTGCTTTTTCTTTCTTTTTAACATTTTTTTCTGGGTGTAGCTTTGACTCTTTCCTCTGGGTTTGAGCTGTGGAATTGCTGTAGGAGCTTTTTGCATTGTGTTTTACACGTTATCTAGTTCTCCCTCCTGTCATCTCGAATTTCACATCTATACTAGATTCTAGTGCTGCACTGGGGAATATTAAGAGTCATAGTCGTAGTGAATAGTAATTGATGACACCCTATGTACCAGACCTTAAAGTCCTGTATGTACTGTCATTTAGTTGTCAGAACTTTATAAGGTATAATATCACTATTGCCACTGTCTCTATTTTTTTTTTTTTAGATGAGGAAAGCCAGGAGGTCCATGGGGAAGACACTGGATGCCCCTTTTTTTGGTAAAGACAGACAAACAAAAAATCCCCAAATATTCTTTTGAGAAAGAGAGTAGGTACCTTGCCTGAATCCCTGGCATATTTTCAAGGCTTTCTGCTAAGGTGTAAGATTTAGTAGAGGGTTTTTCTTTCTTTCTTTTTTTTTTTTTTTTAGAGCTGTTACCAAGGAGATGGATTGCCTTCCAAAGGCAAATATGAAGAATCCTCCCCCTGCCCTGCCTTTGGCTGCTCTTGTGTTCGAAGAATGTCACTGTACCCAGCTGTTCTCCTTGCAAGGAATAAGGATGCAAGTGCCTAGAGAAGCCCACAACCCTTAGGAAAACATTGCATTTTAAAAAAATAACTTTAAATACATGTGTTGATGCTTACGTCTAATGCCAGTCATTGGTCTGGGATCTGTGTGTGCAGTTGCCTTCTGTCTAGTGAGACTGGAGTGGGTGTGGGTCAGATTCCGTAACCTTGTGGAGAGAAGATAAAAACTAGATTGAAAGAGGAACATCAGAGGGGATCTGTTCCCTCATAAATCCCTGGCAGCTCCAGAGGCCATGAGAGTTGAGATGAGAGAAACTATTCTGTGATACCTTTTATGTGAATGAGGTATTTGTTTACAACAATATCCAGACAATTTTCTTTTTACAGTAATGGCTATAATTTTGTCTCATCCTGTCATCATCAGTGATGAAGGCTATAAACAGATGTTGGAAGTTGACGTCTTTCAGATTTCATTTTATTCTGAGGCTCCTTTAACAGAGCTGTACCTAGTTAGCAGGATTTGACTTGTTTAAAGTTTGGTCTCCTTTTATTTTTCTGGTCTTTAATTTTATGGAAAGGTCCATGAGAAGTGAATTTGCTAAGATCTGCCAGTAGATGGAGGAAAGAAAAAGTGCAGTTAAGTCCTCACTTAACATCATCAATAGGTTCTTGGAAACTGTGGCTTTAAACAAAATGGTGTATAGTGGCTTCTTGAATAATGTCATGTCGTTCAACGTAGTTTTCATTTTAATGTTGAGGATAAAAAAATTGGTTTTGTTATATGTCGTTTTGCTTAAAGTTGCAGTTTTCCTTTGGGAGGCCGAGGCGGGCGGATCACGAGGTCAAGAGATCAAGACCATCCTGGCCAACATGGTGAAACCCCATCTCTACTAAAAATACAAAAATTAGCTGGGCGTGGTGGCATGCGCCTGTAGTCTCAGCTACTTGGGAGGCTGAGGCAGGAGAATTGCTTGAACCTGGGAGGCAGAGGTTGCAGTGAGCCGAGATCCCGCCACTTTACTGCAGCCTGGCGCCTGGCAACAGAACAAGACTCTGTCTCAAAAAAAAAAATAAATAAAAGTTGCAGTTTCCAAGAACCTGTCGACAATCCTAGTGGGGATTCCATGTAATTGTAATTATCAGTTGAAGTGGCTCTGGAGTGTTTTTGGGATTGAAGTTTCTCAGTTTTGTTGATGAAAAAGTAGGCATTGTCAAAAAATTTTTTTAACATCTGTATTGAAATCCAATGCACATACTAGGACATTGGAAATGTAGAATTAGCTCAGGGACACTGACATAGACAGTAAACCAAGTCTGGGATGCTGATGAGAGGCCCATTGCCATTATCTGTTTCTTTAAATTAGGAGGCCCAAACCTGAGTTTGATTTCATCCTCTCCAAGCCTCAGTTTCTCCACCTGTAAAGTAGAGAAAATAGCACTTGGGACTACCTCATAGGGTTAATTTAAGGATTCAGTAAGCTGCTAGACCATATTAAATGTTTTGTGACTGTGCAGGCCCAACAGAAATTCCGGTGTGTGATGGCGGGGAGAGACCCCTTAATCCAGCCTCATCTGCAGACTCTCATAAAGTTTGGGAACCTTAAATCTTTCTGGTCTGCATAGTTTCTTGTGGTGAAAGAATGGTTAATTGAACTAAAAGTGCATTGTGTCTTGTGTTTGGGATCTGAGATGCCAATTAAATCTAGAGTTGCCAGGTAAAATATGGGACACCCAGTAAAATGTGAACTTCAGATAAATAATGAAACATTTTCCAAATAAGTATGTCCCAATATAATTGTAGTTTACCTTAAATTTAACTGGTTGTTTTGCATTTTTATTTGTGAAATCTGGCACCTCTAATTTCATCTCGTTTCCCCATTTGGAATCTTTTGGCTGCCTTTATGATACCTAAAAATGAGTTGAGAAATTTCAAATAGGATGTAGAGGTATGATTTTATTTGCATCTGCCCCATAGCTCCCGTCCTCTGTTGTTGCTAATAGAAACCTGGCCTTTCACACATGATCCTGTCATCTATTAACACTGGTTGCATAGCAGCCAAATGTTTTTGTTGAGAAATAAGCCAGAAGGAAATCTCTGTGATGACACTTCCTTCAACTTCATGCTATTGCCGAACATGCGACGTGGAGGTTGTTGGGAATGGAACCATAAGAATCCTCCTGCAGCGCCATCAGCAGTTCACTCTGGAGCAGTCAGTGGTCCGCAGGCAGGGACTCACTGGTGGCATCTGGAGATGTGTTCTCAGGCTTTAATATCTGGTAGGAAGCCTTATCGGTGGAGGAGTCCAGCAGTGAACATCCCATTCTGTATGCCAAGGGAACACACAAAAACAAAAGAAGTCAAAGGCCTGGTCCTTCATAACTGAGGAATGTATAGTTGCATAGAGGGATAGGACCAGCAAGTATTTACACAACACATCCTTTGTGACTTTGTGTCAGCACTGATAGGTGCTTTCTACACACTGTTATAGTAATCCTTTTACAGAAGCCCTGTGAACAAGATCCTGTTTTTATTCCCATTTTCCATATGAGGAGACTGAAGCTTAGGCTGTGGGATGGAGCTTGAAGCCATGAAGCCAGCCTGACCTAAAAGTTCCTGTTCTGTCTTGACTCCTTATCGAATATGGCAAGTATAGGTTGAATCAGATGAAATTGCCAATATGTAACAAATTTTGACTTACAAAAAATGACAGTTTCGTATGGTTCAACTTCATCCAAAGAATAAGACCCAATATTATACACACACACACATATATATTACAAATAACTTGCTATTCTATAACTATTACACAGAACTTGCCAAGGCTGACTGGCATAAATGAGATATGTGGACCTGGTTTGGGCTTACCAGAGAGGCTTCTGGGAAACTAGTTTTCATTCATTCAGTCATTCACTCACCCACTCACTCACTCACTGAATGGAAACTTACTAAATTCTGCCAACCATATTATTAAGCATAGGTTTGAACAATCTTTTTTTTTTTGAGATGGAGTCTCACTCTGTTGCCCAGGCTGGAGTGCAATGGCATGATCTCGGCTCACTGCAACCTCTGCCTCCCGGGTTCAACCAATTGTGCCTCAGCCTCCCGAGTAGCTGGGACTACAGGCATGCGCCACCACGCCCAGCTAATTTTTATATTTTTAGTAGAGACAGGGTTTTGTCATGTTGGTCAGGCTGGTCTCGAACTCCTGACCTCAGGTGATCCACCCGCCTCCGCCTCTCAAAGTGCTGGGATTACAGGCGTGAGCCACCGCACTCAGCCCACATTTTGTTTTTCTCTTCTCCAGTTCATAAACATTTGGATCATTTTTACTTTTTGGCTATTACGTATGTTTCTACTGTGAATATTTTGTACAAGTTTTTGTGTGGATGTATTTTTTCATGTCTCTTGGGCAGATAACTAGGAGTAGAATTGCTGGGTCATATGGTAAGTTCATATTTTACCTTTAGCAAGTTTTGAGGACGAAGAGTGAAAAATGAGTTTACATGAAGGCTCAAAAGTGTGACTGAGGTTTGGACTAGCTAATGAGGCAACTGTAACCTGGAATGAAGTACCAGAACCCAGAAAGAAGAGTTGGACAGATTTTAAAGTAGGAAGGCTAGAGTGGGTCTGGAGTTAGCCAGCGATCCCGCTGCCTTTCCTTCTCTATGAAGGCAGTGCTGCTTTTCTTTGCATATTTGGTAGGGTGGGTAAAAGGCTCTTCTTTTTTGCTGATTTTGGACGCAGGAAATAGAATGTCATTTTATAACCTTCCTTAGTCCTTAATCAAGAAGTAGCAGTGCTCCCCCTTAGAGCATCAATTCCCTAATGTGGGAAACAAGTCCCACAGTTTTCTCTGAGAAAGATATGAACAATATAATATAATGAGTTATTATATTATATTGTTATTCATAAACCTAAATTTAGGTAATGCAAAGATGTGTATCTTATTCTTGGAGTGTATATTTCTTATTATTTTGGAATAATGAGGACTTTTTTTTTTTCTTGGAGAGAGGGTCTTGCTCTTTTGCCCAGGCTGGAATGCAGAGGCACAAACAAGGCTCACTGGAGCTTTGACCTTCTGGGCTCAAGTGAGCCTCCTGCTTCAGCCTCCCAAAGAGCTAGGACCACAGGCACATGCCACCATGCCTGTATATTTAAAAATTTTTTTTGTAGAGACGGAATCTCGCCATGTTGCCCAGGCTGGCCTTGAACTTTTGGGCTCAAGCAATCCTCCTGCCTTAGCCTCCCAAAATGCTGGAATTAGAGGCCTGAGCCATTGTGCTGGCCATGAAGACTTTTAATTCAGTGATGTTTATGTATGTTTTTTTAATGGTTGTACGTGGCATAATAAGTTACAGGCAATGAAATGCCTATGCGTGTTTAGTTTAAATTGGTTGTTGAAATTCCCAGATCTGGGGACCACTGCTCCAAAGAAGGTTTTGGGAAGGCATTAGTTGACATCTTTGTGTTTTGCCTTCTTCCTTATTTTCTTATATTATTGTGGAGCGTGGGCATCTAGAGTGATACCTTGATCACATATCTAGAGTGATTACAATGAAAGATTAGTGGAACTAAGAAAGGACAATCCCAGGTATGTATGCCCCCCTCCCCCCAACTTAGACATCTGACTCTGCATTAATATATGCAGTTGATGGGCACATGCCACCTTAAATCTTTTTGGTAGTACACAGAAGCCAGAACGAAGTTCAGTTTAGATTACTTATGCATGTTTGGGTCTAACCAGCAGTTGATTCTGTTTAGGATAAGCAGTTGTTTTCTATGGATAGTCTGCTGAGGTTGGAGTCTCTGCACCAACTGTATATGGTGAGGGCTTTGATAGAGAACAGCAGCACTAGATCCTAGGTGTGAAGGGAGCCCTCAGGCTTGCTAGACCATGTCCTTCTCGAGGTTGGAGCTAGGGAGAGGGATTTTTCTGTAACGTGATCCTACAGTACGCATAGCCACATTTTCTAGTTAATAATGGCAACAGTGATGATGGCTGAAAGGAAATTAATAACAGTGAAATTAATGGCATGAAATTAATAACAGTGAAGTGCATTGAGCCAACATCATGCTAAATGCTTTCAGGCATGATGCAATTTGACCCTAGCAACAGTTGTGTTAGATAGGTATGGTTGTTCCTTTTTTGTGAGAAGCAACTTAGGGGCAGGGATGTTTAGTAAATTGCGCACTTACCTTGCCACTGGATGAGAGGTGTAGAGCCCTTTGCCAGTAAGGGGACAAGCCAGGATTCGAACCTAACCTGTTCTTCTAAAACCCTGAGTCTCTCAGATCACCAGTTTCGACACCAAATCTTATTCCCAAAGGCCCAGCGCTTCAGTTCAGCTGTGCTGCTGAGGTCTTGTGTGTGAAAAGGGAGCTGGGAATGGATTCTGTGGGCTATGCTTAGTAAAACCTCCCTGAGGCAGCCCACGGCTCTGGTGTATCCAGCACACTTTATTGCTGTCCCTCTTTCTACAGACGGCTCTATTGATTCAGCCTTGGGAAGTCTTTGCCCCGGCTGCCCTCTTCACCCCTTTTGTTGATACATTCCCAGAATGTTCAAGTTCACACCCATGTTGCAACCGGCTCCTGAGCCTGAGGACAGGATGTGAGTGCCTGCCCTGGTGCTCATGGGTATCAGCGTGACAGAGATTCATGTTGATCTACGTGCTGGTGGCTTCCCCCTTGCCTGTCCTTGGGAACTGGGGACTTTACCTGCTGTCTTCATGTAGTTCTTATAGGCCATATTTTAATGCTGTGTCATTTCTTTTTTTTTTTTTTAAATAAGTATTCTTTTTTTTTTAAAATTTTTTGAAAGAAAGAAAAAGAGAGGAAAGAAAGTGAGAGTGAAAGAAAGAAAGAAAAAGAATGTATGAGAGAAAGAAAGAGGAAGAAAAAGAGGGAGAGAGAACAGGATTCTTGTTCTACTGCCCAGGCTAGAATGCA
>CAUYLG010035869.1:0-38667 GCA_963573385.1 Cacajao melanocephalus
GAAGGAAGGAAGGAAGGAAAGCTGGATGAAGGGAGATAACTACTTCAAAGAGTAAGGAAGTTGTCCTTGTGAGGTAGCATTTATGCTGAGACATGAAGGATGAGAAGACACCTGCCATGTGTAGAACAGTTGCAAGTCTGTCTCTGCAAGATGGAAAATAATTTGGCCTGCTAGCTGAATTAGCCATTGAAAAATTTATCATAAAAATCAGCTATAAACCAGTAAACATTTCCTCACTCACAATTTAGATAGTAAGAGAACCATTTTAGTTGCTTTAGCAGAAAGAATTCCTTCTATATTTCCGGAGACAGCTCCTGCTTACAATTTTCCTAAGTCTAAGCCTATGCTGCTGTTTCATTCTTATCATCTAACTCAGCTAGATAAAGCAGACTACATTATCACAGTGAGGCCAAAAAGATGTATTAAAAAAATCTGTCTCATACTTTTCTCTGTAGACAGTCTCAGAAATATTCTGATCAGGAGAACAAACAATCTTAGCCTATAATACCCTATCACACACTGCCTCCCAAATGCCACCTAAGTAGATTAGTTACTAAGCCTGAGAGCTATGTCTTCTTTTAGAGGCAGGCTCTTTGATGATAATCACTGTAATCATGTACTTACTATACTATAACTTTTATCATTATTTTAGAGTATTCTCAGTATACTCCTACTTCAAGGAAAAAAGTTAACTGTAAAAGAGCCTCAGAGAGGTCCTTTGGGAGGTATCCCAGAAGCAGGCATTGCTATCTTAGGAGATGACATGACCTAGTGAGCCCAGAGCTCACAAGGATGGGACCAATACTAGTTTCTACCCTAATGGAAGGAACAGGAAAACAAACAAACAAAAAAACGAGATGTGATCTGCACTTTGTAGAGGCTGCTATGGGAATGTACAGGGAAAATTTTTTTAGACCTTCGAGTTCTAGATTCAGTACAACATCTATCTCCCTTTATAGCTGACTTTCAAAATCATTATTATCATCTTGGAAGCATTCCTCTCATGCTACAGTATCAGCAAAGTCAGCTATACCTCTGATAGTAGCTACACAAGTAAAAATACTTAGTCTCCCAATTTCATTCATACAAATACAAGGGGCATTTATGCAGTTTTGTATTAGAATGGTCACATTTTCCACCTCAAGAAGACTTTGTAGTTACTATGACTGCCAAGTATAGTATTAATAAAAATAAATACTAAAATTATAAAAATAAATACATAGTAATAATACTGTGTATTACATAAATTACATTACATAAATACTATAGTAATAAAAATAAATACATAGTAACTATAGTTACTATGACTGCCAAGTATAGTATTAATAAAAATAAATTTCATTCATTCATTTAGCACATGTTTAGTCAGCTCCATGATGGGGCCCTGGGCAGTCTGATTTGTCATAAAGGTCCTACTGATGTCTTTTGCATTCCATTCTCCAGCCTTTACCTGCCATGCATCCAAGGAGCACACCTTCATGTTTCTAATGTCACCTCTATGAAGTCTTTCCAACATATAAAACTCCTGGGTAGGTTTTGACTTGTAAATAAGGAACCAGCATGCCATTTATTTCCTCTATCCTTCGAAGAGATTACTGCCTCCGAAGAGATAGGAAAAGCTGTGATCTAGAGAAGTTAGTCTTTGATAAAGGGACCTGTTTCCTCTGAGACTAGCTGTGGTACAAATGTCTTTGTAAGTATAGGGGTAGGGGTTTGAAGGATTCCTGTTTTTATTTTACCCAGGACCTGACAGAATCATGGAATTTACAGTTAACTTACAATTATTCCACTTCAATCACCAATACTAACATTCACTTTATCAGAACACTACCATAATGCTGTCTAGCCTATTCTTAAAACCTTTCCTTCCTGACTTCCTGAGTAAGCTCCCCTCACCTTTGCTTAGTCTGATGATGCTTTTTAGTCATGCATTCCCAAAGTTTGTATCTATTACACTAACTGTATTTTCTTAAGAACATTCAAAATGAATATAATCCTTATGTCACAACTAATTCAGTCAACAAGTTCTAACAGTACATACCACGTAACCTAACACTATTCTAGGCACTGAGTATTCACTAGTGAACCACCAAAGGTCTGATAGTATAGTAACATAAATAAAATCACTTATACATTTACAGTTCCTCCCACGGATTGGCCAAACCAGAGGGCTAAATCCACTTATTGCCTTAGTGAAAAATCAGGATCACATTGAGGAAGCATTTGCCCCATATATCTTTTATAAATTAAGAAATATGAGTAGGAATTATATAACAAGTAGATATAATGATGAAAGCACAACTTCCTAAAAATTTTATAAGTCTGCTTTTTTTCATTCAGAGTTTAATGCTTGGCTTTGTTTTAAATCAACCAACTAAGTAATGCCTCTCAAATTCTGAAACAAAAAGCCAATAGTTTATGTTAAATTAGTGTACCTATTAGTTTAACTCAGTAACATAAAGGAAAGAAGGACGAGTTGGCCAAGTGGTTAAGTACAAAAAAGAAGTTATTTGCGAGGACTATATAAAAATCCTTTAATAACATATGACCAGTATTCAAATCTTTATGATAATCCTACATGACTTGCCATTGGGCTTATTTCTGTGTTTGTTTTTAACATAATCAAAACAAGAAAACATTGTGCAGTTAATTTGAAGTTGGTGAATTGAATCCATGAGATAATTGATGACATCAAGATGAGGATTTAAATATCTGATTATACTTGGTACTAAAGAAATGTAAACAACAAAACATTAAATTAAATGCAGTACACTCTTCTATGTGCAGCATAAATATTTATGTGCTAATCAAGTATTTTCACAGCAGTAGCCTTGAGGGGAAATTCTTTTTATGTCTTACACATGTCTTAACATATTTGTATTCAATCTGAAGCATAGATACACATTAGATATTCCGTCTGGGCACAGTTCTCTCTACTTATTGCCAAAAAGCCTTCATTTCTGGGAATATTTGTGGATGATAACATCTACTTAATGACATGGGTTAACTAAGGTTAATGACCTTCCTTACTACACACATATACACACAGATACACAGAATGACACTCACATGTTAATGGTGAGAAGCAGCAATAGAGAACAAATACAATATTTATTTTAAATGCTAATTTAGATGCACAAAGGAAATTGTGAATCTCTGCAAAATCCACCGACTCAGACCCTTCCTCCCCAGGATTTAGCCATAGATAGGTGGCAAAGTAAAATTAAGTCACCAAAACTGGACTATCTTTAATTATGGTAGGCTCTATGGGCAGTTAAAAGGCATAAAGTTTGTTTTGAGAGATTTAAGTTGAGAGACAGTATAACATAGTAGTTAGAAGCACAGGTTCTGGAGTCCAGCTGTTCCATTTTAAGTTCCAATTCTGACACTTATGAGCTGTATGATTTTAGGCAAGATACTGAACCTTTTTGTAACTTAGTTTTTTTCTGTAAAATGGGTATGACGGTATCTACTTGATACATTTCTTGTGAAAATAAAATAATATATTTAACATGCCAAAAGTGCTATAAAAGTTATTGTTATTATTAAAAATGCTATCCACTCACTGATTTTTATTTTAAAACAATGAATGCCTAAGAATAATCAAATCCAAATGTCTTGTTCCTCTTCAGTATGACCACTTTATTTCTGTTCTTACTTTAGTATTTTTATATTTTCTTATTTAACTCTCTTGTCTTTAAAAATAAAATGGCTATAGCAAGAGTTCAAGTATGAGAATAGACAGTACAACTCTTTAACCATTTTTCAAAATCATGGTATGAAGTTCCTTCAAAATAAACAAGGCTATCATAAATTTCTATCTCATTTTCTTTTATGCCTTGTTTAGGCAGAAGTCTACCAATTAAAGGCTGTTGTTATATAAATTCTATATAGCATTAAACATGATGCTGTAGCATAAGCTAAATCTCAGTACTATTCTCCAAAAAATAGGTATATTGCCTTTTTTACCCAGCTAGACAGTAAACACCCCATAGAGTATGAATAGTACCTATTTTGCTCATTGCTGTAACTCCAGTGTGTAGCACAGTACATGAGCCATAGTAGTGTTTAATAAACATTATTGAGTTAGTATATAGACACTATAATCTACCTCATTAATATCCTTTTATGCTAATAATTATACCATCTCTTAGTTTATAATTTCCTAAGAGAGAATCTACAGCATTCTTCTCTATATCTCTTCCAGAGTTTCTAAATATGTGATTAAACATCCTAATAAATCTTCCCTCTGTGAAATTTGTTCTCTAGAAAGTAAACTTCTAAAATATTTATTTTGCTAATAGTATACAATTATTGACCTAGTTGACATTTATAGAACGCTCCACCAAACAACAGCATAATACACATTTTCTCACACTGCATGTGCAAAATTCAACAAAAAAGGGCACAATATGGTTCAT
The DNA here is from genome assembly GCA_963573385.1 of Cacajao melanocephalus. Lineage (NCBI taxonomy): Eukaryota > Metazoa > Chordata > Mammalia > Primates > Pitheciidae > Cacajao > Cacajao melanocephalus. The sequence goes on from CAUYLG010035869.1 coordinate 4,422, forward strand.
AAACACACCTCAACAAATTAAAACAAATTAAATCTTATAAAGCATGTTCTTTGATTATAGAAAAATTAAACCATCCCATAAAGGGTGATTCTGGTGAGGTCTCAGATAGAAATGCAAAACATATTATTGGACAATGGTGGAAAGGCTATTCTTGTAATAAAGTGGCAAAGAATTTGGCTGAATTGTTTTTGTGTCCTAGTGTTTTGTGGAAGGTAGAAACTGAGTGACAAAACTGGATATTGGCTAAGGAAATATCTGTGTGAATTGGTGAAGATATGGCTTGACTTTTCTTGACTACCTATTGTAAAATGAAAAACATTAAAAAAAAAAAAAAGCAATATCCGTGAAGTGCAGTAAAGTGAATCACAATGAAAAGAGGTATGTTTGTATTCATATCACATAAAACCAACTTTAAATCAAGGGTTTGCCAAGAACTAAAGAAAGATGATTATAAAGAAGTCAATTCATCAACATAACAGTGTGAAAACATCCGTAAACATGTATGCAACTAACCACAGAGCTGCAAAGTACTTGAAGCAAATACTGTTATAACGAAGAGGAGAAGTATACAAAAACACGTTAGAGTTTAAGACATCAACACTCTTCTCTCAGTAACTGACAAAGTAGACAAAAATCAATAAGGAAATAGTATTTATTATAAACATTATCAACCATCTTGACCTAGTTGACACTTATAGAACACTCCATCCAACAACAGCATAATACACATTATCTTCCACTGCATATACAAAACTAATAATAAAAAAAGAGCACAATTTGGTTCATAAACACACCTCAACAAATTTTAAAAAATAAATCTTGTGAAGTATGTTGATTATAACAGAGTTGAACCACAAGTTGATAACAGAAAGATATCTGAAAAATCCCCAAATACTGTGAAATTAGACAAGCTTCTAAATGATTTAGGAATTAAAGAGGTACAAAAAACTTAAAAAATATTTTGTATTAGAAAAAAACAAACAACCCCATTCAAAAGCGGGAAAAGGATATGAACAGACACTTTTCAAAGAAGACATATATGAGGCCAACAAACATATGAAAAAATGCTCATGAACACTGGTCATTAGAGGAACATAAATCAAAACTACATTGAGATACCATCTCATGCCAGTTAGAATGGCGATCATTAAAAAATCTGGAGACAACAGATGCTGGAGAGGATATGGAGAAATAGGAACACTCCTACACAGTTGGTGGAAGTCTAAATTAGTTCAACCATTGTGGAAGACAGTGTGGCTATTTCTCAAGGATCTAGAAATAGAAATTCCATTTGACTCAGCAATCCCATTACTGGGTATATACCCAAAGAACTATAAATCCTTCTACTCTAAAGACAAATGTACACGTATGTTCATTGCAGTCCTGTGTACAACAGCAAAGACGTGGAACCAACCCAAATGCCCATCAATGACAGACTAGACAAAGAAAATATGGTACATATACACCACGGAATACTACGCAGCCATAAAAATGATGATTTCGTGTCCTTTGTAGGGACTTGGATGAATCTGGAAGCCATCATTCTCAGCAAACTGACACAAGAACAGAAAACCAAACAATGCATGTTCTCACTCATAGGTGGGTGTTGAACAATGAGAACACGTGGACTCAGGGAGAGGAACATCACACACTGCGGGCAGTTAGTGGAGGGTAGAGGAGGGACAGCAGAGGGTGGGGAGGGTGGGGAGGGATAACATGGGGAGAAATGCTGGATATAGTATACACCTAAAGTAAAATAAAAATTAAAAAAAGAAATGCAAAGAAAAAATATTTTGTATTGAATGAAAACATAAAAAATTTGTGAGATGCACATAAGGCAATAATTGGGGAAATTTTACAGATTTAAATTCTTTTATTAGAAAATAAGAAAGCAATAATAAGCCCCACCTTGAGACACTGGGAAAAAGCAGAGCAAAGTAAACCAAATGAAAGCAGAAAAAAGGAAATAATAAAGAAACTAATGAAACTGAAAACAGTAGAGAAATCAATAGAAATGAGTCAGTTCATGATAAAGATACATAAAAATTGGTAAGCCTCCATATAGAATTATTCAGAAAAAAGAAGGCACAAGTTTGCAACACTAGGAATGAAGAGAAAGATATTACCACAGACCTATAAAAATTAAAAGAATGATAAATAAATGCTATGAATAACATTATGCTAATACATTTGCTTGTGTAGATAAAATGGATACATCTTTTTGAAACACAAAAGCTTCCAAAGTTCATTCAGAAAGATACAGATGTCTGAATAGTACATACCTAAGAATAATAACATCATTTTAAACAGACTCTGCCAAATAATAGAAAAGGAAATATTTCCAGTTTTTTAAATGAATCCAGCATGTTCTCATAACAAAACCAAAGACCATATTTTTAAAAATTGGACAAGTTAGAGTTTTCTAAAGGGAGCTGGAAAAAAATATCAGATGCAAGTCCCTCTCAATAAGAAGTAAATATCTTTAAAAAATGGAATTCAAGAGTACCTAAAATAGATATTATACAAAAACAAGTGAGGTTTATCTTAGAACTACAAAGGTAGTTCAAAATTTGAAAATCAATCAGTATAACTCATAGTATTTACAGATCAAAAAGCGAAACAGAAACAAAAACACTCTTATATGATCATCTCAATATATTCAGAGAAAGCATCTGAGAAAATCTTAACCTTAATTCATTATTAAAAAAAAAAAATGCTTTCAGCAAGCTAGGGATAGAAGTTTCCCAACTTTATAAAGCTCTTCTAAGGAAATCGTATAGCTAATATATGCAGTGGTGAGACTGAATGCTTTCTTTTAAAGCTGGGAACAAATCAAGGATGTCTGCTCTTATGTCTATTAGTACTGGAAGTCCTAGCCAGTGCAGTAAAGCAAGAAAAAAGAAATATAAAATATACAAAATGGCAATGAATAAATTGCTTTTATTAACATATTATAAAGAAAATCCTTGAGAATCTACCATAAAGAGACTAATATTGTAAGTTTACAAAAATCACAGACTAAAAGGTCATACATAAAAATCACTTTTATCATATACAAGCATTGAACAAATAGGTACTGAAATTGTAAAAGCAGTAACATATACAATATCACCAAAAACTATAAAGTAATTATCTGTGAATCTAACAAATTTTGTAAAATATTTAAATGTAAAAAAATTTAAAGCATTTATGAGAGAAATCAAATAAAACCTTTAAAGTGGAGAAATATATATTATGTTTCATTAGAAAACTTAATCTTGTTAATTTGACAATTATTTCCAAGTTGATCTATAGATTCTCAGCAAGAATCAACTAACAATTACAAAATGTAAGTCCTGCAGTTTTGTTATTCTTTTTCAAAATTATTTTGGCTTTTCTATGTCTTTTGCTTTTAAATATAAATTTTAGAATTGTTTCTTTTTCAAAAAAACCCTAAAATTATAAAATTTATAAAAGAAAATACAAAAGAAAATATTTTTGACTTTGAAGTAGAAAATACTTTGTTGATAGGAAATACACATCTATTAGAATGGCTAAAATTTTGTTTTCTTCCCCAAGGGAAAATAAGTGGAATACTCATATATTGGTGTTGGGAATGCAAAACGGTATGTTGGGAATGCAAAATGGTACCTCTACTTTAGAAACCCGTTTGGAAGTTTGTAATGAAGTTAAACATTAAAAAATGCACAGTTAAATGGAAGACATTCCATGTTCGTGCATTGAAAGAACTAATATTGTTAAAATGCCCATACCACCCAAAGCAATCTATAGATTCAATGTAATCCTGTCAAAATCCCAATGGCATTTTTCACAGAAATTAAAAAAAAAGATCCTAAAATTCATTTGGACTAATAAAAGACCCCAAATAGGCAAAGGAATTTTGAATAAGAACAACAATGCTAGAGGTACCATACTCCCTGATTTCATAGTATACTACAAGGTTATAGTAATCAAAATAACATGGTACTGGCATAAAATTAGACATATATACAAATGCAATGGAAGAGAGAGCCCAGAAATAAACCCATGTATCAATGGCAACTGATATTTGATAAGGAAAAAAGAAAGTGTCCTCAATAAAGAGTATTAGTTCCCTAATACTAAACGTCCACATGCAGAAGAAAAATTGTACCCTATTTCACAACATTCACAAAAATCAATTTAAAATGAATTGAAAACTTAAATATAAACCTGAAGCATTAAAGCTCTTAGAAGAAAACATAGGGAACAAGTTTCTAGATATTAGAGTCGGCAATGATTTATTCAATATGACATGACACCAAAAGCAAAGGCAACAAAAGCAAAAACAGATAAGGGAGGGTATTACATCAAACTAAAAAGCTTCTGCACAGTCAAGGAATCAATTAACAAATGAAAAGGCAGTCTACCAAATGGGAGAAAATATTTGCAAACCATGTATCTGATAAAAAGTTAATGTTCAAAGTTTATAAGGAATTCCTATAACTCAATAGTAAAAGATCAAATAATCTAGTTTAAAAATGGACCAAGGACCTGAATAGACACTTCATCAAAGAAGACATACAAATGAACAACAGGTTTATGACAAGGTGAACAACATTCCTAATTATCAGGAAAATGCAAGTCAAAACAACAAGATATCACCTCACATCTGTTAGAAAGGTTGTTAGGTTGAATATAAAGTTGGGTGTCTCCACCGAGAAACCCTTCGGGCTAGTGTTGGTTCCAAGTTCTCAACTGTCAATTCACTGAATTATAAAAATAACCTAATTACCATTGATTCTTTGGCAAAAAACCCTTAAAACACCTTCCTACATATATTTCACTCCCAGGTAGTTAATCTCAATCGTGATAATTCAATCTCTGTGGCTAAGGGCTGTTCAAAAATGGACATGCAATTCAGCTCTAGCCAGTGATATATGAGAGGTAGTTGGGAAATTGTTGAGAAAGATTTCTTTTCTTCTAAAATAAGTCAGACTGAGATATAGCTTCTTACTGTTTTCTCTGAATATTGTTGTGTCCCAGTGTGACACCTGAGACTGCTACAACTCTAACAGAAGCAAGCTGTAAGAGAATCTAACCTGAGGACAACGTGGACTCACAGAGAATACCAAAGTGGAAAGACAGAAATAATCAGGGTCTCATATCACACATTTGAGGGGCCGTATCAAATGACACTGACAACAGCCCAGCTTTTGGTATTACTATTATATTAAATAATATTTTTGTATTGTTAACACCAACCAGTGTGAGGCTGAAGTTTTAATTAATTGCAATTGAAAACACTCAAAGGAATACACATACTTAAACATTAATTCACATAGCCCTCAAGAATCTTCCAAAAATATGGAAGGCTTTTTAGCTGAAACTTCAAGAAAGATTTTAATTCAAACAATATTTTAAACATTTTCATTATTATATATTTTATGGTGACTTGTGTTCAGTAATCTTTGATGCTACCACTGTAATTATTTTGAGGCACATGAACTGTGCTCACATGCAATGGCAAACTTAATTGACAAATGTTGTGTGTCTTCTGTCTACTTCACTGACCCCCTCTTCCTCTTCTTAGGCCTCCCTATTCCCTGAGAAACAATAATATTAAAATTAGGCCAATTAATAACTCTACAATGTCCTCTAAGTGCCCAAGTGAAGGGATGTTGCATGCCTCACACTTTAAATCAAAAGCTAGAAATTAAGCTTAATGAAAAAGTCATGTTGAAAGCTAAAACAGGCTGAAGGCTAGGCCTCTAGTGCCAAACAGCCAAGTTGTGTATGCAATGAAAAAGTTATTTGAGTAAATTATTATTACAGTGAATTAAAAATGATAAGAAAGTAAAACAGACTTATTGCTGATACAAAGAAAGTTTTGTGGGCTAGATAGAAGGTCAAACCAGCCACACATACAACATGTATTAAGGCCAAAGCCTAATCCAAATCAAGGCCCTAACTCTCTTTAATTCTATGAAGGCAGAGAGAGGTGTGGAAGCTGCAGACAAAAATTCTGAAGCAAGCAGAAGTTGGTTCATGAGATTTAAGGAAAGAAGCCATTTTCATAACATACAAGTGCAAGGTGAAGCAGCAAGTGTTGCTGTAGAAGCTTCAGCAAGTTATCCAGAAGATTACCTAAAATCTCTGATAAAGGTGGGTACACTAAATAATAGGTTTTCAATATAGGCAACTTTTATAGCTAGAGAGGAGAAGTCAATGCCTACCTTTGAAAGATGGGCTGACTCTCTTGTTAGAAGCTAATGCAGTTGGTGACATTAGACTGAATCTGATGCTGATTTTCATTCCAAAAATTCTAGGACCCTTAAGAATCACGCTAAATCCACTCTACCTGTGCTCCATAGATGGGAGAACAAAGCCTGATGACAACCCATCTGTTTACAGCATGGTTTACCAAATATTTCAAGCCCACTGTTGAGACCTATTGCTCCAAAAAATAGACTCCTTTCAAAATGTTACTGCTCCTAGACAATGCATACCTGGTCACCCAGTAGCTCTGAAGGACATCAATGTTGTTTTTGCACCTGCTAACAGGAGTCTATTTTGCAGCCCATGGATCAAGGAGGAATTCTGACTTTCAAGTATTGTTATTTAAGAAATACATTCATAAGGCTATAGCTCCCATAGGTAGTAGTTGAAAGTCTTCTGGAAAGGATTTACCATTCTGGATGCCACTAAGAACATCTGTGATTCATGGAGGGAAGGTCAAAATATCAAAATTAACAGGAATTTGGAAGAAGTTGATTCCAACCCTCATGGATAATTTTGACAGGTTCGCAACTTTAGTGGAGGAAGTAACTGCAGATGTAATGGAAACAGCAAGATAACTAGATTTAGAACTGGAACCTGAAGACATGACTCAAATGCTGCAATCTCATCATAAAACTTGAACAAATGAAGAGTTGCTTCTTATGGATAAACAAAGAAAGTGATTTCTTGAGATAGAAACTATTCCTGGTGAAATGTTGTGAACGCTGTTGAAATGAAAAGAAAGGATTTAGAATACTACATATGCTTAGTTGATAAAGCAGTGGTAGGGTTTGAAAGGACTGATTCCAACTTTGAAAAAAGTTCTACTCTGAGTAAAATGCTATCAAACAGCATCACATGCTACAGAGGAGTCTTTATTGAAAGAAAGAGTCAATTGATGAGGCAGACTTCATTGTCTTATTTTAAGAAATTGTCACAGCACATCAACTTTTAGCAACCACCACCATGATCAGATAGCAGCCACGAATATTAAGGCAAGACCCACCAGTTGGCTGGATCCATACTTCTTAGGTCCATGCTTTTTTTAGTTCTATGAGATATCTCAATGGTCTCTCAATTAATTCTTTTTTTTTAAACTCAAGTCCAATTATTTCAACCAAAATAATTTTAGCCACCCTCATCTAACAGCCCATAAAATGTTTGAGAAATCAAATTCTGTTACTTGTAACTGAGTATGGGAAAACATCTAAGGAACAAAAGCAGAATTAAAATAGTGACTGAAAAAGAATTCATAAACTGTTAAGTACACTCTCTTCTGAAAAATACATTACTTGTTGATGTTGTTTGGTATGCTACTCCTAAAAATAATTCAATATTTTGTCTCTTATTCAAATTTATAGTAATAATAATACATTTAAACTTGTAATAAACACTAGTTCTATTTTATTTTATATATGTAACATGAATGCCAAACAGAATGTGCTATGGCCATGCAGTTTCTGGCAAATAAGTAAGTAAATACATACAAATAAATTTTAAAACACAGTTGTTTTCCATAAACAGCCAATGTTCTTCACTTAGCTTCCTATATGATTGGTTTAAATATTTGTATTTCAGTGGTATTTTGCAATCCAGTTCAGGGGAGGAGCTATGATTAAGATATAATTGTCCTAGAGAGATGTGATCAACAATGTTCATAATATAATCTGCATATTAAATAAACAAAATTAACATGTCCCAGAATCTGTCTGTCACATTTCTAAAGGGCCATGTGTGAAAGAAGTAATGAGTATGTTACAGTGCTGCATACAAAGACGTTAAAGAGTTTCTCATTCGTGAAATGCTCCCCTCTAATGCCAAGTGGCCCTATCATTGCCCAATCAACTGAAAAGACAACTCCAGTGCTATTTCTAAACTTTACAATTTTTAAAAAATCACTTATTTTTATTTTGAAGGTTTGAGTATATATTAAGTGAGTCATTAATACCTAATTAATTGTTACATAAAATCACCTAATTCTTAAGATGTTTAAAAAGATATACCATATAGTATAGGATAACACAGAATAATTAAATTTTAACTTTTGAGCTTGAAAAGAAAATACCTTACAAACTGTGTGTATAAACAATGTAAGTATTAAACTTTGTCTATGTAAGAATACCTAGAATTCTACTATTGAATTTCATATTCTGATAGACCCTACTTTTATTTCCATAAGTAGATCAATAGAAATTTATTTCTCTATTTGCATGAAAATCCATTAATTTATTATAGTACTGCCTCTGGCTACAGATAAAACTCTGAAAAATAATTACAGCCAGAATAAAAAGCTTATTTCATAGCTGTATAAATGATAATATCAATATTTCATTAAGTATATTGAGGGATTTGGTATGTAGCTTTCATGTATTTTATCTTATGCAGTTAAACAGTTAAATATTATAAATGGAACACTAGTTTTCTCAACATTAGCATATGAATCAAAGAAAATGCAATTCTAATAGGTAGATTCCATTCTAAATAATGTTTATGTCATTTATTCTAACGCATAGATAACACATAATTCAAGCAGATAAACCACTACCAGGAACCTAGAACAACTCCTAATACATGCCTGTTGAATGAAAAACTTCATCTTATTTAACATTTATTAAATTACTTCCAGAAAGGCAATCATGAATATAGAACACTTTATTTTTATTAGTTTAGACATATGCACATTAATGCTGCCTGAGTTCCTAATCCACTTTAAAAAAATTTTTTTTGAGGGAATGTTAGAATGACGCTTTAGTCTGAACTCTGACTTACCAGTATCAGAAGTAATACCTACTTCAGTTTGTTCAAGTTGGGTAGTAAGGTGAGAACACAGTCACAGTTGGCTTTACTATGTTCCTTGATAATGAACTGCAAGTCTATCTTAGCCAACCAAATTTCCAAATAATGCCTTAAGAGAGTCAGGGCAAATAAATCCCTGTAATACAATCTATTCACAACACTACTAAAAAATTGCCTCAAAGTCTGCTAGTTTGTGAATGAAGAAGAGAGCAGTTAATAATCCATTATCTTCCACAGTTTCATTATAAGTAATGTTTAGTGTTCTTCTAAAAGCTGCTGTCAGTAGGAGAAGTATGGCAGCTAAGCAGCTAAATGAATTAAAATGAGAAGAAATTAATGATTTTGCCAGTTTTGATGAAGTAGCAAACACTGACTAAATTCTTGCTGCTCTTAGATCAAGAAGTAAAGAACACAGGATCAGTCCTAAGCAAGAAAATCATGAAAGACAAGAAATCTAAGTCTATGTCATCTAAAGAGGACATATTTCTTGAGTTAACTTTACTGAAAATGATTCTGCTCATTCTTTGAAAAAGTGAAGGTACTTGTCTGAACCATTTTTATCTGATAATATCCCAAGAGCCCAACCACAATATCCCATAAGTTAATATTTTTAAAGTGATATGATATATAAGCTACCAAAAAAATGAATTGATCTTTGCTTTACCTAGCAGAAATCATGGTCAGTACCATCCAAAGCAACTGAAGTTTGAGATTGGAAATTAAAGTATAATCTGGCCCTACTAACCACCACAAAGCAAGATGATTATAGAAGAATGAATGATAAAAGGGAGGGGAAGGTAGGCAGTAGGGCCACAATGGGACAGGAAATGCGTCACTGATTTGCTAGAGAGGAGAGATAGATGATACTGCTGACTTAGTTTCAAGGTGGCGTATATGCTAATATGGCAAACCTAATCCTTAACAGGCCTCTACAATCTATTCAAGTCTATACGTATGACTGAAATAATGAATTCAGTGTTAAAGATGGGAGTATCACAACTTATATTTGATCTATTTTTAATAGTCTTGATCAACGTTGGGCATGATGGCTCATGCCTGTAATTCTAGCACTTTGAGAGGCCGAGGCAGGTGGATCACCTGAGATCAGAGGCAGGTAGATTACCTGAGGTCAGGAGTTCGACCAGCCTCGCCAATATGGTGAAATCCTGTCTCTACTAAAAATACAAAAATTAGCTGGGCATGGTGGCACATGCCTGTAATCCCAGCTACTCAGGAGTCTAAAGCAGGAGAATAACTTGAACCTAGGTGGTGGAGGTTGCACTGAGCTGAAATTGCACCACTACACTCCAGCCTGGGTGACAGAGTGAGATTCTGTCTCAAAAAACAAAACAAAACAAAAAACAAAAAAAAGAAAAACCTTTATCAAGTTAAAGCTGTAGGAACCAGGCATGGTGGCTCGCACCTGTAATTACAGCACTTTTGAGCTCAGGAGTTCGAGAAAACCCCATCTCTACCAAAAATACAAAAGAATTAGCTGGGCGTGGTGGTGCACACCTGTAATCCTAGCTACTCTGGAGACTGAGATAGGAGAATCATCATTTGAGCCTGGGAGGCAGAGGTCGCAGTGAGCAGCAATGACGGCAGAGCAAAACCTGGGCAACAGAGCAGAATCCCCATCTTAAAAAATATAATAATAAAATAAAAGATGAAGCTGTAGATTCTTTTACTTTGTATTGATTCATTGATTTCTCGTTATTTGACATCAATATATTGCATTAAAGGCCTCATTCATTTGGGGTCCTTCTGCCTGCTCAGGTTTATTTGCCTAATTATAAAAAGAAGCAGTGCAAAGCAAACACAAGAATCTGTCAGTGGGCATAAGAGTAGTAGATATAAGAGTTAAGGCAGTCATTTGGCACCTTGTAGATCAAATTATTAACAAGATTTTATTGTTTTCTTTTTGCTTACAATAGTATCTAGACACAGCCTAAACTCTGTTTCGCACTGAGTTTGTTTTGTTTTTCTATTTTCAGAAGTTAATGCTTGCTAACTTGCTTTTATCTTACCTGTTGGAATGTGTCTTCGAAGTTGTTTGACATTCTAAGTATCTATGCCAGCATTTTTTTTTTACAGAGCAAAAAAGATTTTTCAATTTTTGATACTTAGTTTTGAAAATTATGCATTCTGAATGCTGCATTAGTCATTCCATATATTATAGTCTACAAAAAATAAAACAAGACCAGGAAAAGACCTCATAAGCTTGAAAGACATGAAATTGCCAGTATTTAATGATATTTTTTAACCTACAAATGGGAAAATGTCATATGGTTCCCACTTGCAGATCATACTGTGTGTGTGTGTGTGTGTGTGTATACATATATATTTTTTTTAGATGGAGTCTTGCTCTGTTGCCCAGGCTGGAGTGCAATGGTGCTATCTTGGCTCACTGCAACCTCTGCCTCCCAGGTACAAGCAATTCTCTGCCTCAGCCTCCTGAGTAGCTGGGATTACAGTCACCCACCACCAAGTCCAGCTAATTTTTTGTATTTTTAGTAGAGATGGAGTTTCACTATCTTGGCCAGGCTGGTCTTGAACTCCTGACCTCGTGATCCACCTGCCCTGGCCTCCCAAAGTTCTGGGATTACAGGCAGAAGCCACTGTGCCCAGCCAGATCATACTGTATATTTTTATAGTTATATTTTAAATTAGTTCATTTTTATTTTATATAAAATATTGAATATGTGGGCTGCTCCCATCACCTGATAATAATGCTATATAAATTGTTCAATTCTTCAGAATGGCCTACATTTAAATTTTAAGCAGTAATCAATTAATTATATAATTTTCTAAACTTTGCAAAAAATTAAAGACAAGTTAATATATTGTAAATACAACAACAACAGAAAATTAGTTAAGAGTCCAAGTTTAGTCATACACAATATTGGAAGAAAATATAATACACAGAATCCAAAGTAGCAAATGCAAAGAGCTCTGATTTGTCTTTGAATTGAGTTTTGAACCTGGATTTTGAATATGAATGTTCTTGAAATGCTAAGTTGACAGTGCTTCGTAATAAATAATGAACTCTTATAATGTTTGTATGATCCAAGGGTATAAAAACTTTCTTGATATTTGTCCCTAAATGTTCATTCACTATCTTAACACATCCAATCCCACACTCCAAAGATACAATATGTTTTTTAAAGACTACTGCAAATAACTGCTTAAAGCAACACAGACTTATATTCTTGATCAAGATACTGGTTCTGTAAGGTCTTTTAGGCTGATGGCGCCATGGATGCCATGGCGACCCCCCATGACCTGCACATAAATCTCTGGATGGCCTCCCGGAATTAGAAAACTTAAAGTAACTGGAAGACCATGAATAGCGGAAGAATGATCAACCCCTGCGGCACCTAACTAACTTGAGACATTCTTCTATTGTTTCTTATTCCAGCCTCAATTGACAAGGCCATAGGACTTTGTAACCGACCTTGGTCAACCTTGTGACTCCATACCCTAGGATCCCCTCCCACAGCTTGCAAACCTACGAACCCATCCCAGCTTGCAAAAAAACCACCCTAAACCGTAACTTCTGTAACTTTCCACTGCTTACCCCAAAACTATAAAACCAACTCCTATCCCATCACACTCCTCTGACTCTCTTTTCGGACTCAGCCCGTCTGCACTTCGGTGAATAAACAGCCACTTTGCTCACACAAAGCCTGTTTGGGGGATCTCTTCATTCAGAGCATAGTTTTAACATTTGGTGCTGCAAACCTGGTATAGGAGAACTCCAACGGGAGACCAAAGGCCTCCTTCCTACATTTATGTTAAGAGGTCCTACTTAGATCTTCACAAGACTTCTTTAAGCTCAATGAGAAACTATGTCAGTATTTAATGTTTTCAAAATGTATTTCAGAAATTTAGCTTTCATTTTCCCACAGATAAACAAAAATAGGCCATAAAATGTTACATAAACTGGAGATCTGCGTTTTAAAAAGCTAGCCATTAAAGAAATAAAATAAATTAGCAACTTTTTTTTTGGAAAAGTACAAAATGTTTACCTTATACTTATCAAAGTCACAATTCACATACATTTATTTAATTATCATACTTCCTCCTCATCCTCCTATGGTGTTATAAACACCATAAAAGTAGAGATTCTATTTGTTTTATTCATATATGTGTGTATATGTTTCTATGCATCTGATATGTGTTTATACACACAGGATATATACATGTATATGCATAGATACATAATAAACAGGAAAACTTGAAATTTTCATTTACTCCTAACCTTTCCTTTTTTTCTTAGTATCTGTTCTTTGGTTTTAGCCATATGTAATCATAAGTCAATGTACAAATGTTGAGAGTCTACAATGTGAATGGCAATGTGTTTGGCACTAGCAATAAAGAGAGGGAGCTCTCTGTTTAAGCAGATAAATAAAAATGAAGCAAACAAGCATACAAAGAGAAAAGTGCCAATAGAACTATACACAGTGTGCTATATATGTTTGGAGAGGATGGCTGTACTTTAGGAACAATTAAGATGTGAAGGTAGGAGAAAAATTTCACAGTAACTTTGATTATATCTTGAAGAAAGACCATGAGGTCTCACTAAATGTCAGGAGGAACATTCATTGTAGACAGCTGAAACAACAAATATATAGGCAGTCTCTCTGCCATGCCCTTCATTTAGTTCTACAAAAAGTGACAATAGCACCACCAAGCTGCACTGGTCCACTCCAATGGTTCTAAATTGCATTATCTTTTTTTTCCTCTTGCTTAAATTTTTACTCAACTTTTATTATATAGCACGGAAATTTAACCTGTTACAAAAGGCCCTTCATAGTCAGAATGACTACTTCAGCTTCGTCTGACAACTTCCAACATCTATTTGTGAGTGTATCTCAAGTCTCATGACCCTTGCAAGGGCTATGTTCTCTCAGCCCAGAATATCTTTTGTCTCATATTACTAATTCTACTTGCTTTTAAAAACTAAACACAGCTATTAGGAATTCAAAGAATTTTTTATAAGATTGAATGTGTGCCCCCATAGCAGTGTGTCAGTATTTGATTTTTTTTTACATTGATCACAATATGCCATCAGAATGTGGCTTATTGATTTGCCTCACCACAAAGGTCTCAACTTGATGATAACCATCTCTCTTATCTCTGCCTCACTTGGAGAGGGCACCAGATACAGGGACTCATGAAAAAAACTTAAATAATTTACTGTGTGGGATAATTTAAATAGTTCTCTAGTGCCTTAAGAAAGTTAATGTCTTCTTAACTAGTGATTAAGTCTTTGAAATCATAGAATTACATTCAAAGGGACTTCATGGTTATCTAATGCAGTGTTTTAAAAACATATTTTTGACCATAACCTGCAGTTAGAAATGTTCAACATCATGGCATGGTACACATACTCATATATCTGAATCACATATCTGAAACTGAATCATATATCCATAATAGAATATTTATAATAATACTTAAGATATAGGAAAAATATAACAAAATTAATACAGATCTTATTTTATTACTATTTAAATACAATAGCAACAAATGAATAATACCAAAATAAACCAAGGAATAAAGCAATAAACCAAAAAATAGCTTTTTCATTACCCACAAAAATTACTTCAAGTCCCATTAATGGTGGCAACCCTTTCCCTCATTCATCTACTTATAAACCTTCCCCACATTTCACAGATAAAAGTGAAGTCTTGAGAAGTACCAGACAAATGAGTCCAAAGTTGGATCTTGAGCACATCTAAATGCTGGTACTCTTCTACTTCACCACAATTTTTAAAAACAAAATGAGAAACACAGGGCTTTTGCTAAGAAGCTATAGTCTATCTGACTCATTGATTCTTTGAGACTAGATCCCTTGGGCAAAATACCTTTACTAATGAATTCAAGAAACCCATTGTCTAAGCTTCTTATCTTTATACATAATCTATATTTTTTTGACAGAATATTTGTCTTAAAAGCAGATCTGATTTGAAATATAATTAGCAAGAATATTTTAAATCCTCAGAACTAATAATAAATGTTTGAGATGATGGATATGCTAATTACTCTAATCTGATCACTATGTATTATATGTATTGAAATATCACTATGTACCCCATAAATATCAATTATTATATGTCAATTTTAAAAATAAAACAAAATATTCCTCAGAACTATAATAAACCCTGGATCAAAGCTGATGAGGCTTTAATATAGAAATTTCATGTTGTAATGATAATTTTTAGAGTGGAAAAGTGAGTGTTTAGAGATAATGCCGGAAAGAGGAGACCCAGGCTGATAGAAAACACATACTGAAAAATTCTAAAATAAATTAGAATAAGAGAAGTTCAAGTTTTTTGCTAAATTTTTAAACAGATTTTTAGCATATCATATTTATATAAATGTTAAACATAAAAGTTTTTTCTACTGTACACTTTGTCTTATTATGTCTTTATCTTGGTAAATAAGAAATGTACTTTCTTGTAGTTAGTAAGAAGTACAGATAATATGCTATATCATGCTATCATGACAGGGTCTATGTGGGAGATTTATGCATGAAATGAATAGTGTTCCTTAGGCTCATGCTGTAATTTGAAAGTAAATTAGGGAGGGCAGGAACACTCATCATTTAAGAGTGCCAGAGCCTACAGGCTTTAAGTATTTAATTGAAGACAAAAATCAAATGACTGAACAATTAAAATTATCACAAAATCATGATTAAGTTGGAAACATCAGTCAGCGCAGAGCATGTGGGAAATTTCTGTCTGTAGAAAGATCAAAAACCTTTTTAAGAAACAAGGCTAGACTAAGCACAAGTTTGAATGAAATTATCCATCAAATACCAGTTATTCCTTTTGAAGTCTATAAAATAGCCTGAATATTACCTAAACATAAGTACGTAATGCAAATTTATTTACCTTAAATTCAATAATTAATTATTTTGGAGTTCAATTATGACAAATGTCACAGAGTCTAGATTTTGTTAATTTTATAATTTTTTCATATGACTATTTTAATTTTAATCATTTCATTCATGAGATATACAGTAACCCCATTGTTATCATACTTTCTATTAGAGTTAAACAAATAAAAATTCTAATAGACTCGCCACTTAAATTTGTATTTTCATTTTCCTAGAATATACCTCAATAAGCAACATATGATAAAAAATGTATACCATGCTATGGAACATGGAAAAGTAACTAAATGGGCTATAGTAAACACTTTATTCTTTGAAGTATAGGTTTTTCCAAATGTTTTAAATATTAATGTAGTTAACTTATTACCTCATATCATTTCCATTTCTTTTATTTAGAAACAAAAAACCACATTGGCCTCTGTTATTCAAAAAAATTTTGACATTTAAAAACAATAACAATAAAACTTTAATATACAATAGCACACATTAAAACTCCAATGTTTAAATCAGTCTCCACCAGCCAACATCTGTACTACCTGTCTCAGGAGTTGTAAACCTCTGCCCTCATTGATAACCTTTACTGAGAAAAGCTGAATACTTACGCGTACATCATGAACCCAGGACTGGGGCAGCTTCTATTCAGTCACCATCTGATCTGTATCAGCAGGTTAGGACTGGGAGGCTGGAAAATAATGACAGTCGCAACAAGAAACAAGTTTGACAGGTTTAGTGAGTGAGGTGTGCAGTCTTCTAGCCTGATAAGAACAAGAACATGATCAATATTATGCCAGCTGGCTCCACACAGTGAAGTAATTGTCAATATCTGCGTAGAGAAGCTCCAAGTAGTAGAGGGCTCAGAATGTGCAGCTGGTGATGATTCAGAAGACCACACTTTTCCAGTTGGGGAGGTATAATAAGCATGGAGGTGTGGCCCCAGTTTGTTTTCAGAAAAAAAAAAAAAAGAAATCAACAAAACAAAACACACTACAGCACTCTGATGGCACTTCTTACTTGTTCATTATAAGTGTTCTGTCTTTTCCTTTTGAGGGAATAGCAAGGTATGGTAGAGCGGAGACGACCTGAGTTATGAACCAGGGAACCTGTTTCAGCTATTACTCAGCTTGTTGGGACTTACTTTTCTCTAAGAAAAATGGCAGGACTATGTTAATTTTTCTTAATACTGTCCATTTTAGCTCTAAAAATATAGATTGTATTGAACCAATTTATTTACCCCCCAAAAAAGGCAAAAAAGGGAAGATAAATAACAAAAGCAAAAAACTATTTTCTTTTTTCTTATTATTAGAAATAACTTTGTCCATCTTAGTGGTATAAATTCCCCAGCATTTATAAACCATCCCTTTAAACACTTGCACGTATCTATAATTGAGTATGAATACATGAACTTCTTATAAAGATCAGAAAAGTTACAAAATAGATATTACAACTTGAAGAGTTACCAAGGCTCAGAGTCAAAAGATATTAAAGAAAAATAATAAATTTGTATTTTGGTTGTTTGTACAGAATATCTTCTTCTAAAATGCTAAAAATACAATGTGCACCTAATTGCAACACTTCCATTATAATGCTCTGTGAAGGTATTAAAAGGAATTATATTTTCCAAAACATTTGACAAATGAAAAAAAATGAAGCAGATTGTTAGTTTGTACAAACATCAACAATATGACAAAAGACATATGACATTATAATTTTGAGTAGAAATAAAAATGTCTAAATAAGTAGTTCATAAAATTTACCAGTTACACTTCACACTGAAAACTACTTAGCAAAAGTAACTTTCATCTTTGGCTCATTATCTTTTTTCAAAAGTAAAAAATTCCAAAATCTAACATAAAGGTGCTATGAAAATTGAATTAATTTTAGTATATGAATATAACTGATTATTTTCATTTTTATATAGTATATGTAGTAGTATTTGTGCTAACTTGAAATTATCATTGTACGAATATTCTTTTTAAATGGTTTTAATGTTTACATTTAAGCCCCTCAACCCTATGGGCCTTTAAACTAACACAGGGAGCTTCTGGGAGATTGTGTGACAACACTACCCCAGGACGAAACCCACACTGGATTCCACACATTTCTGGATACCTAAGCAGCCACCACAAGGTGCCATTTTAGAACCCTACCCCCAAACAACTATGCACTGTCCTAGAGCCCAGTGGTGCTGGGACTGAAGTACAACAGAAGCAACAGCAGTTGCCCCTGTGGCATAGGCAGAAGCAATCACGGAATAATGTGCACAGGGCCAAGATGCAAGTGAGGTGCCAGCTACCACAGTGGGGCCTGAGGATTGAGCACTGTTGGGGCTAAGGCATAAGTAGTGCTTAAATTCCCACCCCCCAGCATACGCTGCTATCACAGAAGGTGGCACTGCCCCTGCCAATGGCAGAGCAGCAGCACAGCCACTGCCACTCCTCACTTGAACATCCTCCCAATGGCCTGAGGATTGCCTTGGCATTGCCTACCACAGCCTATACAACCACAGACCTGAAAACAAGCCCACCCTACCTGGATTCAACACCCTGCTCCATGCCAGAGCCTACAGTATGGAAAACAGATAATTGCCAATACTGTTGGCACCGGAAAACTCTTCCCAAGGGCCTGAGATTGAACCTACCCTACCCTGCCACTACCAACATAGCTGACACCTACCTGCAGGCCTGGAGGCTGTCCCATCCAGTTCATTGCAGCCACCACCAACACCAGTTCACACTCGCTGGAACCCATGTGGTTGTCCTGCCACTGCTATCACCCACATGACATTAGCTGCACAGAAACCTAAGAACGTGCCCACCTGCCAAGCCCACTATTGTAACTATCAGCATCTAAGTAAGCGACCTGGAGGCCCAAAAATCAGCCTTCCTGGAACAGTGATACCAGCATATGCCACTCTGGGGCCCAAGAACAGGTACACTTAGCCCACCATTGCAACCACTGGGGCCCAAAGACTAACTTACCTGTACCAGTCTCCAGAAAAACTGCACCACAGCTTCCATAAATAACATCACTTTAAGCCACTGAGAAAATAACAGATACCACTGACACTATTTACAGCCAAAGAAATCATACAGAGACTACATTACTAGACTTACCCAGAATCAAGGCCAAAGTATCATAATCATCAACACCATAGATTCAGCCTCAGGAAAACATGCCCCTATGACAGCAAATTCAAAAAATTGAAAGAAACAACTGTTACATCAATGTGCAGATATCAATGTTAGACCACAGAAAACATCAAAAAGCAAGGGAATATGTATTAGTCTGTTCTCACGCTGCAATAAAGAGATATCCAAGACTGGGTAATTTATAAAGGAAAGAGGTTTAATGAACTCACAGTTCCGCATGGCTGGGGAAGCCTCACAATCATGGCAGAAAGCAAAGGAGAAGCAAGGGCACATCTTGTCCTACATGGCAGCAGGCAGGAGAGAAGTCATGCAGTGGAACTCTCCTTTATAAAACCATCAGATCTCATGAGACTTATTCACTGTCACAAGAACAGCACAGGAAATAAGTGCTCTAATGATTCAATTACCTCCCACCAGGTCCCTCCCATGACTTGAGAATTGTGGGAGCTACAATTCAAGATGAGATTTGGGTAAGGAGACAGACAAACCATATCAGAATATGACATCTTCAAAGGAACACAATAATTCTCCAGCAAAGGATACCAATCAAAAAATAATTCATGAAATCCCAGGCATAAAATAAAATTGATTCTAAAAATGCTCAGTAAGTCAAAAGAAAATGCTAAAAGTAATATAAAGAAATTAGAAAAACAATTCAGACTATGACTGAGAAATTTACCAAAGAGGTAGATACCATACAAAAAGAATCAAACATATTCTGGGACTGAAGAATAACAATAGACTAGATCAAACAGAAAAATCTCAGAATTTGAAGACAAGTCTTTTGAAATATCCCAGAAAGACAAAAATAAAGAACAAAGTAAAAAAGAATGAGGAAAGCCTTAGTGACCTATGGGACACCATAAAATGACAAAATGTTTGAATTATCAGAGTCCCAGAAGGTGAAGAGAAAAGAGTTTGAAAACCTGTTTAACAAAATAATAGACAAAAACTTCCCAAATCTAGCAAGAAATATAGACAGCTGAAATACAGGAGGTGCTGAAGTCACCAAACAGATACAATGCAAAAAGGATTTCCCTATTACACATCATACTCATAATGGTCTAAAGTAAAAAAAAAAAAAAAGAGATAAATCTAAAAACAGAAAAAAAAAAAAAGTATCTAGTCACCTATAAAGGAACTCCCATCAGACGAACAACGAATTTCTCAGCAGGAACTTTACAGGCCAGGAGATAATGGGATAATATCTTAAAAGTGTAAAAAGAAAAAAAAAACTGCCACCCAAATATATTATGTCCAGTAAAATTATCCTTCATAAATGGAGAAATAGTCTTTCCCAGACAAGCAAAATCTGAAAGAATTGATCACCACTATGTGTTCTGACAAGAAATGCTCAAGGTAGGCCTAAATCTGGAAGCAAAAGGATGGCATTTACCAACATGAGGCCACATGAAAGAATAAAACGCATTGATAAAGCAAATGCAAAAATAAGAGAACGAACTAAAATGGTATCACTGGAGAAAACCACCAAACCACAATGACAAACAACCGGATAAAAAGAAAGGAACAAAAAATATACATAACAACCTGAAAACAATTAAGACTATGATATAAACAAAACCAGACATATCAATGATAACCTTGAATATAAATGAATTAAATTCTCAAAGATATAGACAACAGATAAAAAGCCATGACCCAAACATATACTGCTTACAAGAAACACACTCTACCTCTGACGTACTGATAAAGCACTAAATCCAGGGACAGGATTTAGCAATTCTAAATATATACGCACCTAACACTGGAGCACCTATATTCATAAATTGGGATTTATCCTAGGGATGCAAGGATGGTTTAAAATACATAAATCAATAAATGTAATACATCACATCAACAGAAAATAAACATGATTCATTACAAACAGAAGGACAAAAATGAAAACTGTATCATCAGTCTCAATAGACACAGTAAAAGCATTTGATAAAATTCAACATCCCTTCATGATAAAAACTTTCAACAAACTGGGCTTCAAAGGAACATACCTCAAAATAACCAAGGACATATGTGACAAACTGAGAGCTAACATTATATTGAATGGAAAAAAAGTTGAAATCCTTTCTTCTAAGAACTTAAATAAGACAAGAGGCCCCATTTTTACTGCTCCTATTCAGCACAGTACTAGAAGTCCCAGCCAGAGCAATCAGATAACAAAAAAATAATAAAAGATATCCAAATTGGAAAAGAGGAAATCAAATTGTCCCTCATTATAGATGACATGATCTTACATTTAGAAAAACTAAAAGTTTAAACCAAAAACTCTTGGAACTAATATGGAAATTCAGTGAAGTTGCAGGATACAAAGTCAAGATACCAAAATGAGAAGTGTTTCTATGCACCAATAATGAAACAGCCAAAAATGAAATGAAGAACACAATCCAATTTACGATAACTACAAGAAAATAAAATACACAGAAATAAATTTAACCAAGAAATGGAAAGATCTCTATAAGAAAAACTACAAAATACTGATGAGAGAAATCAAAGTGGAAACAAACAAACTGAAGGACATTCTATTCTTATGGACTGGAAGAATTAATATCTTTAAAATGACCATATTGCCAAAAACGATCTAGAGATTCAATACGATCTCTATCAAAATACCAACATAATTTCTCACAGAAATAGAAAAAAGAATCCTAAAATTTCATGGAACAAAAACAGCCTGAGTAGACAAAGCAATACTGAACAAAAAGAGCAAAGCTGGAGGAATGACACTACCCGATATCAAAACATATTACAAGGCTATGTTAACCAAAACAGCATAATATTGATATGAAAACAGACACTTAGGCCAATGGAACAGAATAGAGCACCCAGAAATAAATCCACATATTTAGAGCCAACTGATTTTCAACAATGGTTCCAAAAACATACACTGGGGAAAGGGCACCTTCTTCAATAAATGGTGCTACAAATATTAGATATCTATATGCAAAAGAATAAAACTGGACCCCATCCTTCACCATATACAAAAATTAATTCATAATGTATTAAAGACTTAAACATAAAACCCAAAACAATAAAACCACCAAAAGAAAACTTTGGGAAAACGTTTCGTGACATTGGTCTGAAAAAACTTCATGGCTAAGACTTAAAAGCATTGAGAACTAAAACAAAAATAGACAAATGGAAATATATTAAATTTAAAAGCTTCTGTACAGCATAGGAAACCATCATTACATTGAGGAAGTAACCTGTTAAATGGGACAAAATATGTGCAAAATATTCATCTGACAAGAGACTAATATGCAGCATTCACAAGGAACTCCAAAAACTGAAGAACAGCAAAAAAGCACATTAAAAAGTGGGCAAAGGCAGGTGTTCAAGACCAGCCTGGGCAACATAGCAATACCCCATCTCTACAAAAAATAAAATAAAAATTACCTGGGATATGGTCGCATATGCCTATAGTCCTAGCTACCTGTGGGTCTGAGGCAGTGGAGTTGCTTTAGCCTAGGGGTTTGAGGTTACAGTGAGCTATGATTGTGCAGCCTGGGTGACAGAGTGAGATCCTGTCTCTAAGAAAAACAAAAACAATAACAAAAAGGGTGAGCAAAGGATTTGAACAGGTAATTTTCAAAAGAAAATATATAAGCCAGGTGTGGTGGCTCATGTTTGTAATTCCAGCACTTTTGGAGGCTGAGGCAGGCAGATCATGAGGTCAGGAGTTCAAGACCAGCCTGGGAAACATGGTGAAACCCTGTCTCTACTAAAAATACAAAAATTAGCCAGGCATGGGGGTGGGCGCCTGTAATCCCAGCTACTCAGGAGGTTGAGACAGGAGAATCACTTGAAACTGGAAGGCAGAGGTTGCAGTGAGCCGAGATCATGTCATTGCACTCCAGCCTGCACAACAGGAGCAAAACTCCATCTCAAAAAAATTAAAGAAAGAAAATATGTAAAAGGCAAACAGGTATATATTTTAAAAATGCTCAACATTGCTAAGCATAAGGGAAATGCAAATCAAAATCACAATTAGATATCGTCTTACCCCAGTTAGAATGACTGTTATTTAAAAATAAATAAATAAATAACAAGTGTTAGAGAAGAAACAGAGAAAATGGAATTCTTATACAGTGTGTGCGAAAATGTAAGTTAGTATAACTACTATGGAATGCAGGATGAAGATTTCTCTAAAAACTAAAAGTAGAACTGCCATACAACCCAATAATCCCACTACTAGGTATCTATACAAAAGAAAATAAATCAGTATATCAAAAGGACACCTGCACTTGCATGTTAATTGCAGCACTATTCACAGTGGCAAAGGTATGGAGTCAAGCTAAGTGTTCATAAACAGACAAATAGATAAAGAAAATATGGCATATATAAACAATGGAATACTATTGGCCATAAAAAAAGAATAGTCATATCACTTGCAGCAACGTGGATGGAACTGGAAGTCACTGTGTTAAATTAAATAAGTCAGGCACAGAAAGACAAATTCCATATGTTCTCATGCAGATTTAGAATAAAGTGATAGATATCCAAGCCTGGGAAGGGAGTGAGGGTAGGAAGAGCCAATGAAGAAAGGTTGGTGAATGGGTACAAACTTATAATTAGATAGAAGAAATAAATTCTAATATTTAATAGTAGACCAGGGTAACTATAGTTGTCAACAATATATTATATATTTCAAGGTAGCTAGAAGAGAGGAATTGAAATGTTACCAACACATAGAAATGATAAATACTCAAGGTGATGGATATTCCCAAATACCCTAACGTAATCATCACACATTCTATGCATGTAAAATGCACTCATATCTATCCTATAAATATGTAAAATACTATTTATCTACAAAAAGCAGAGTAATAGTTTGTGTGTGTGAGGGGTGAGGAAGGTACATGGGAAATCCTTGAACTTTCTGTTCAATTTCATGATAAACTTAAAACTACTGTGAAAGAATATAGTATATTAAAAACAAAAATATGATAAATAATTAAAACATTGAACTATTAGGTCCTATTTCGTGTAGCATGTGAAGATTTTTTAAAAAGTGATCTTCATACAGCTTTATAAGCCTTCATAAAATAAATTCTGAGGGTTGACAGGCATTAGTAATTTATACTATAAAAGTGAAATTACTACATGTGAATTTTATTTCATTAGCATTCAGCCCCCTTAGTTAGACACATATTGCCACATGTGGGCAAACACCACACTGTTTTTTTTTCAGGACATAGTCTTGCTCTGTCACCCAGGCTGGAGTGCAGTGGCATGGTCTCCGCTCACTGCAACCTCCACCTCCCAGATTCAAGTGATTCTCCTGCCTCAGCCTTTCCTGTAGCTGGGATTACAGGCGGGTGCCACTACACTGGGCTAATTTTTTTGTCTTTAATGGACGGGGTTTCACCATGTTAGCCAGGCTGGTCACAAACTCCTAACCTCAAGTGATCTGCCTGCCTCGGCCTCCCAAAGTTCTGGGATTACAGGCATTAGTCACCGCACTCAGCCCACATTGGTTTCTATTGCTGCATTGTGGAATGATTTATTAGTCAAAAGACAATGTATGTATGATGCAATACATCAATAAGGAAAAGTCAACAATAAAATGACATTACACCAGGATGTCAAGGGGAGAGTTAATATTCTCCCAAATTGATTATGTTTCTTCAAAATAAAAGAAATTTTTTAAAAACCCCAACATTTAGAATAGGCTTTCTAAAAGGATTCTGTGCCCTTCCCTATAATTTTGGACTTTAAAATAAATTAATTAAATGTTTAACTTATAAGTGAGTCATCATCAAATAAATAATTTAACTTATACCTATTAATAACCTGCAGGTTGGTTTTAAGTTTTGCCTTGTGGTTGTGATGCAATCAATGTGCTATTTGTCCAGTGAAGGAAGAACATAAGGGAATTTAGTGCAGAATCACACCTTTCCAAGTATGAGCAGTCAGATCCAAAAGATGAGCATCCAGAAGATGCAATATTGGAAAGAAGAGTCCACCTTCAAGGGAGACAGAGAGTCCCATGAGCTAGAATGAATGAGGGAAAGGAAACCAAATTGGGTGGCCTTTCTTTATTATGTTAAAATAATTGATATGATTTGTCTCAAAAAAATTAAGATAATAAAAATTGGAGAAACTCACTATAAAATCTATTCATTTTTATGGATCACTTCCATTTGCTCATTAAATTCTGCAACTGAGGAAACAAAACATAATATATTTGCATTTTACCTCAAAGAGTGTGTCTTGGAATACATCAATATTCAAGTCAATAATTTTTTGTCAGATCTTGTTTTAGAAAACTTTATTTTTAAGCAAAACATGTATTTTACACATAAGAGAAAAAGATCACATTTAAATTATCAATATATAACTTAATTACCTCATTATAACCATATTCTATTATCACTCAAAAGTAAAGTATGAAAATGGTGTCCTTGCTAATAAGTGTGTGTAATAGCACCTAAAACAATTTATCACTTTTAAGCAGTATAGCAAAACTGCAGGAACTGATGTACACAGCATTTTTTGGATGGTCTCCTCATAGTTTTGGGTGTTTCTATTTTCCAATAGGTTTCTAGCTAAATTCCATCACTTGTTCCTTTCTTCTTCCAACACACCTTCGTGCTCACTAAAGACTAATTGCCCATAAAAAGTGTATTCATCACATAACTATTTTTAAAAATCTTTTAACGGTTCTCTGTTTTCTACCTCATCAATAATGTACTCAATGAGCTTCAAAATTTTCTAAGAATTAAATCTATCCCAACTTCATTTCTCATAATAGGTCACCATATGAAATTTCTAAGCTTTGTCATTTTTTGTATTTCTCATTCTAACTTTGTAATTTCTCTTATATTATCACAGTCTCCTTCCCATTGGAGTGTTTGCTATATTCTTTTCTCTCACTTAAATATGACACTTTGTAAAAGCTCAATCCAATTACCACCTGCTTAACGAAATCTCTGTGAGATTAGGGCAGCAGTTTAAAGTGCAGTTCCTGTGTATTGACTGGTTGGACTCAAATCTTTGTTCTGCTACAAACTTTTTGACTTTGGTTAAATCACTTACTCTTTCTGTGCCTCCATTTCTTCATCTGCAAAAGAAAGATAAAAATATCAATTTATCTTTTAGAATAGTTGTGAGTAGCAAATGAAATATGAATGTAGATGACTTGGAACACTATCTAAGAAATCACTTAATAAATATTACATCATCATCAACAACAACAGCAATTTAGTAGTGGTAGCATACTATTAGACAACTCTTAACCTTTTCTCTGTAAGTGATAGAAAAGTCGCTTTGTATATCTATGACATATAATTTAGCCCTTAATTATATGTGGGTTTGTGTTATTTGCTATTGTCTTTGTATTACTCTAGTTCTGTCTCTTCAAATACATTAAAAATCCTAAAGACTAGAAACTCAATCTTTTGCTTTTCAGATGCCTTCCAGTGTCCGCTACTGGAACTTGCACTGCTGTTACAAAGCAATGACCAACCAAGGCTGGAGTCCAGTGTTAACAGAAGCAGTCTATTCTGGAGGTAGGAAATAAGGGAGTACATTATCTATAAAGAATTTTAAAACAAAGTTGGTGTGGATACTATCATCACCTCACACCAACATTTTTAAACAACATCACTGATAAAATATACCTCCATGCTGGGGGTAGACGACTACCTAATGACACCCTACCCCGACTCTTCCTCCTAAATCACTGCTCTAACATTACCCTTGCAGGAATTCGATTTTTCCTGGTCAGTATTGGGGTTTCTGACACATCTAACTGAAGCATTATTTTTCAATATTTTTACTATGTTCCACAGTAAAAATATATTTTAAATCACAGCCCAGTACATATATAGATACACATATATGTTTCACAGGAGTCATGTGACTACTAAAATGTTATGGCACTGATTTTGAAAAAAAAAAATTGCTCTAATTTCATCCTTAGAAATCCAAATTAGAACTACCAAGAACCTTTTCTAAAACGAGTTAGGTAGTTTTCATGGGGTCCTGTGAACCAACACTGAAACAAACCAGACTTCTGATACTGAGGGGTAAAAACAGAAATGAAGGACTTGATTTACTTTCTTGGGCCTCTTAGCCAAATAGGCATAAACAAGAGATAACTGTATACCAAAGCTAATACCCAGGCTCAGGGATGAGTATAACCTGGACTTCCCAACTTTGCTCTTCAGAATTTCTATTCCCAAGTGTGGCTCTAACTATCTCTCAATTTCTCTTCCATTTCTATTCCCCATCTAAAATATGCTTCTGACTCATTAAATTCTAGCCAAATTTGTATTCAATTCCAAATTCACATAATACCAAAGCTCATTAATGTCCATGCTTTTCTAGACCATGTGTTTTGTTTTTTTTTCCTTCATCTCCAGTGAGTATACTCTTTAGTTGTCTCTCTCACTATCTATATATAAATCAAGTACTTGTCACTGGAGGAATTACTTTATGCCCATAATTCATGAATGAAACCAGTCATGATGCAATATTGGTCAGGATTTCCTCATGAAGGCTATAGTTAGAAGCCTAATTAACAGCAAGATGAGAAATTTAAGCTTAATGACACATTTAAAATATTACAAATTATTCATTCTTATCTACTCTTTGGTTTAGGAAAGAGACCATGTGTAAACAGAGACTTAATTATTATTATACAATTTCCAGAAATGTATTTAAACAACTAAAATTTTATCAAAAATCCCTAGGTAAATACTGAAGAGAGGATGATGCATTCTTAGTTCTACATGAATGAACAGTTGCTTCACATCAACTAAGCAGATGACTCTAAATCTGTTTCAATAGGGATTGTAGGGATTCATTACAGATTGATATGCATATTTTCATTGACTACCTAGTATTAATATGGGCTTTTATTTCCTCTAAGCCACGGTTTTTCTAATTGCTAAAAATTAAGGATATTAAATATTATTTATAGTTTTCTGTATGCTTACAATATAAAATAGCAGGAAATTATATGAGAACATTTAACTATTAAAGCCTTGTAGGTAAAAACACTATTCTTGGCTTTACCATCTTTTTCTGAAAGGTGATTTATAAAAATTCAAATGACTCTCTTGCCTGAAAAGAGATGATATCACAGAGAGATGGGATTAAGAAAGAGTCAGGGTAGAACCCTAAATGTCAAATGTCTGTTGAGCAATTTGAAAGGAAATACAATGAAAAATAGACAGCAGGAGCAAGACACAATCCCTGATACTCCCAAAAGCTGAGCCCTCAGCTAAAAAGAAACCAATGAAAACAGTAAGCAAAGAAGCAAACAGCAAACAAATAGATTCTTGCGCTGAAGGCTAATTTATCTCTGGAAAAAAAAAGTACTTTGTCAGTATAAAAACTGAAACCAGAGCATTTTCCCAAAGACTACCTGTGATTCAGCATAGCAAAGGAAGGACCATGACTCATGGCTCACACAATAGTTGGAGAGACACATCCTAGATATGAGGGGACAAGAACAGGATATGTCACTCTGATTCAAACTATTTTACCTTACTTCCTTAGTATAATTTTTCATTTCTCCTTTCTCACTCTTAAAAAAATGTTATAGACAACAGGAATAGAGACAGTGAATCATTATGACAGTAATAAGGAGGATGTGTGATAGAAAGGGGAAGACATGTTCCTGCATGTGTGGCTGTGTGTCTATGTGCGTGTGTGTGTGTGTGTGTGTGTGTGAGTGTGATAGAACAAGAACTTGGGAGGGGAGCAAAAATTACATGCATGAGTGTTTTAAGCATTTTGTTTTGTGGAGGAATACTGAGATATCAATATCTAAGTTTATGGCATCGTTTATGGTAATGGTTTCATGGGTGTATACTTATCCTCAAACTCATCAAGGTGCATACATTAAATATGTACAGCTTTTTTTGTATGTTAATTATACCTCAATTTTTGAAAAAAGATTTCCTTTATTTGTTATATATAGATCAGGCTAGAAATAGGGACAGGGCAAATTGGCATTAATCTACCAACAGAGATAAAGAGTAGAGTCACCAGATAAAATATAAGATGCCCAACTGAATTTGAATTTCAGATAAAAATAAGCTTTGTCATGTACGGTGTACGCAATATTTGACAAACTCCTATACTCCAGAACTGTACTGCCCAGGTCTTAAGGTTGCCACTTATTTCCTAGTACAAGCAATATTTAGGACACATTTATTCTAAAAATTATTGTTTACTCAAATCCAAATTTAACTGGATATCTTGTATTTTTATTACAAAATCTGGCAACTTTATTCCAAAGTACCTGATTGATCTATGTATATATTTTTCTAAATTTATATTATCATGAGTCTGAGCACATTTATGTGTGTGTGTGTGTGTATGTCCATGTGTATTGGGGTGGAAGACAGAGAGAAAATGTAGATGACTTTGGATGAGGAATAAGAAATTTTATTATATTCTTCACACTACTAAAATACTTTTATTGTATTAGCATTTCTAAAATTATACAAAATTTAGAAAATAAATAAGAATGTAAAGTTTTAATATTCATAATTGCATCACCTGGAGATAATCACTGTTAAAATTTTGGGTTTTCTTAACTCTTCACTCCTCACATCCATAAATATAAAACGGTCATGAAATGTTAAGAGCTATATAAATGTTAACATTTATTGCAGACTTAATATATGCCAGGTAATTTATTAAGAGCTTTATGTGGTTTAACTCATTATAATCTCAGTGAGAACCCCATATTCTTTTTACTACTATTTTACCAATAAGAGAACAATGAATAAGGCACAAAGAAATTAAGCAACATTCCCAAAATTACTCGGTAAATAAGTGTCCCAGCTGGGATTCAAATCTGAGCAGTAGTGCTCTGGGGTGTGGGCTGAAAGACCATGCCCAAGCTATAACTGAGAGGCTGAACTTTATTCAGAGCCATTCATTCACACATTCATTCATTATAACATTTAATCTACTAACAATATCAGAACCACAGACGTCTTTTTTATTTTTTTTTTATTTTGGCTTTGGAACTGGGAACAAGATATTTCCCATAGAAAAATTAAGCTACTTCTTCAATAGAATGAATAAATCATTAGTGGTTTCTGTGATTGATCAGAAGTTTAAGAAACCTTTTAGAAGCGAATTTTTCCATATAGCAGAGCATCACAACTGAATTAGATACACTTAGTCAAGCAGTCAGGTCCTGGGCCTGATGGACAGCACAGGCAGAGAGTAGTGGGCCTGGTTGTCTGGTGTACACATTCAAGGTGCCGCAGACCTGAGTGGGCTGCCAGGGTGGGAACTGGATCCACACTGGTAAAAACAATGGTGCTAATAGCAACAGAGATACAAACAAGAGTGGAAGTAGCCCTGAGAAATGAGGGCCTCCAGGTGGAGGCAGAGCTGAGATCACTGATCGACAACCAGCTTGTCTGTCTATCCCCAGAGTGGTCCCTGCAGTATTTTCACAAATATTAACTCTCCAGCCTGAACACTGCCATTAAGGCAATAAACTGTGCCAGTAAATTATTACAAAATAAAAGCATATATGTGTACACTGTAATAATGAAGCGTATCAGGGAATCACATACTTCAAAAAGTATAGAATCTCTAGTTTTTAAAAATTGCTGCAAAATTGCAAAGCAAATATCCGTAGTTTTAGAAAAAGGAATTTAACTTACCAATGATCACATTTGCTATTGTTTTCCTGCTTTTATTTTAGGTTCAGGGGCTACATGTTCAGGTTTGTTACACAAAAAAATTGTGTCACTGAGGCTTGGTGGACAAATGATCCCATCAATAGGGTAGTGAGCACAGTTCCCAATAGGTAGCCTTCCAACCTATACCTCTCTCCCTCCCTATCCTCCAGTAGTCCACAGTTTCCGCTGTTCCCGTGTTTATGGCCATGTGTGCTCAATGTTTAGTTCCTACTTATCAGTGAGAACATAATAGTATTTGGTTTTCTGTACCTGTGTGAGTTTCCTTAGGATAATGGCCTCCAGCTGCATTCATGTTGCTGCAGAGGACATGATTTCATTATTTTTTACAGATGCATCATATTCCTTGGTATATAGGTACTACATTTTCTTTATCCAGACCACCACTGATGGGCATCTAGGTAGATTTCATGTTTTTGCTACTGTGAATAGCACTGCAGTTAACATGCAAGTGCATGTGTCTCTTTGGTAGAATGATTTATTTGCCTTTGGGTATATAACCAGTAGTGAAACTGCTGGGAGGAATAATTGTTTTAAGTTATTTGAGAAATCATACTGCTTTCCACAGTGGCTGAACTCTATATTCCCATTAGCAGTGTGTAAGAGTTCCCTTTTCTCTGCACCCTTGCCAGAATCTGTTGTTTTTTGATTTTCTAGAATACCAATTCTGACTGCTATGAGATAATATCTCATTGTGGTTTTGATTTGCATTTCCCTAATGATCAGTGATGATAAGCATGTTTTCATGTACTTGTTGGGCACTTGTATGTTTTCTGTTGAGAAATGTCTGTTCATGTTCTTTTCTCACTTTTTAATGAAGTTATTTATCTTTTGCCTGTTGTTTAAGAGATTCTGGATATTAGACTTTTGTCAGATATATACTTTGCAAATATATTCTTTCATTCTATAGGTTGTCTCTTCATTTGGATGATGGTTTATTTTGCCATAAAGACTCTTTAGTTTAATTAGGTCTCATTTGTCAATTTTTGTTTTTGTTGCAACTGTGTTTGAGGACTTAGTCATAAATTATTTGCCAAGGCCAATGTCAAAAATGGTATATCTTAAGTTTTCTCCTAGAATTTTTATTGCTTTACCTCTTACATTTAAGTCTTTAAACCATCTTGAATAGATTTTTGTACATGGTGAAAAGAAGGGGTCCAGTTTCAATATTCTGCATACAGTTAGCCAGTTATCCCAGCACCATTTATCAAACAGGGAGTCATTTCCCCATTGTTTGTTATTGTTAACTTTATTAAAGATTAGGTGGTTCTAGGTGTTTGGCTTACTTCTAGGTCATCTATCCTGTTCCACTGGTCTATTTACCTGCTTTTGTTTCAGTAAAAATGCTGTTTTGGTTACCGTAGTATTACAGTATACTTTAAAGTCCAGTAGTGTGATACCGCCAGTTTTGTTCTTTTTGCTTAGGATTGCTTTGGCAATTTGGGCATTTTTTTGGTTCCAAATGAATTTTAGAATAGTTTTTTTTTCAACTTCTGTGAGAAATGCCATTGGTTTTTGGATTGTCATATGGCCCCAACGATTGGAGGAACATCAGCATCCTTGGTCTTGCACTGGTTTGAATAAAACAACATGAACACACATGGAGTGGTTTTAAGGAGCAGATAATTTAATAGGTGAGAAAGAAGGAAGAGGCTCCCCCTGTACAGAGACAGAGGGAGAGGGCTCCAAGCTAAAAGAGGGAACCACAAGTGTGGTGGAAAACAGCCAGTTATACGAGGAGGCTGGAGGAGGTGATGTCTGATTTGCGTAGGACCCAGGGGATTGGTTTGACCAGGTATGTCATTCAAGTAGCCTGCAAAAAACTGGCCCTCCCACCCTAGCCTTTTAATATGCAAGCGCAGGACACCATGATGTTCCACACATGTGGAGATATGTGAGGGCAGTCATGTTGCCAGGCACATGTGGGGACAGGAAGAAGGCGGTGAGAATCACTATGTTTGGGTGGGCCCAGTTTCTAATGGTCTGCAATTGCATATCAAAGCTTCCTGGCCCAGCCAGGGGTTTTCTGCTATACAAAAAAAAGTTCCTGGAGCTACTGTAAAAGGAAAAAAAAAAAAACTTCCCAAGGACCCCTTTTCCTCTCTATTTGCCTAAAATAATTTCTTAATAACTTCTATAACAATTAGAATAGCATTAAATCTGTAAATTGCTTTGAGCAGTATGGTCATTTTAATAATATTGATTCTCCTATCTATGAGCATGGAATATTTTTTATTGTTTATCTCTGATTTTTTCAGCCATGTTTTGTAATTTCCATTGCAGAGATCTTTACCTTCTTGATAAGCTGTATTCTTTGGTATTTTATACTTTTTGTGGCTATTGTAAATGAGACTACATTATTGATTTGGCTCTGAGCTTGGATGTTATTGGTGTATAGAAATGCCAATTTTTATACACTGATTTTGTATCCTGAAACTTTACTGAAGTCATTTTTCACTTCTAGAAGCCTTCTGGCAGAAACTATAGGGTTTTCCAGGTACAGAATCATACTTTCTGCAAACAGAGATAGTTTGACTTTCTATACTTCCTGTTTGGATGTTTTTTATTTCTCTCTCTTCCGTAATTGCTCTGCATTGGACTTTCAGTACTATGTTGAATAGGAGTGGCAAGACTGAATATACCTGTCTTATTCCAGTTTTTTTTTTAATTATAAATAATTTGTTTTTTTGTTTGTTTGTTTTAAATTGTACTTTGGGCTCTGGGGTACATGTGCACATCCTGCATCCTGCAGGATTGTTGCATAGGTACATATATGCTATGGTGGTTTGCTGTCTCTATCCCCCTGCCCCTGTCACCTACATCAAGCATTTCTCCCGGTGTTATCCCTCCCCATCCTCCCAACCCCCCTGCTGTCCCTCCCCTCCCCTCCACCCCCTCACCTAGCCCTCTGAGTGTTGTTCTCTTCCTTGAGCCCAAGTGTTCTCATTGTTCATCACCCACTTATGGGTAAAAACATGAGGTGTTTCGTTTTCTGTTCTTGTGTCAGTTTGCTGAGAATGATTGTTTCTAGATTCATTCATGTCTCTGCAAAGAAGAGGAACTCGTCATTGTTTATGGCTGCATAGTATTTCATGGTGTATATGTACCACATTTTCCTTGTCCAGTCTATCATTCATGGCATTTGGGTTGGTTCCAGGTCTTTGCTATCATAAACAGTGCCACAACAAACATACTTATGCATGTATGTTTCTTTATAATAGAATGATTTATAATCCTTAGGGTATATATCCGGTAATGGGATTGCTGGGTCAAATGGAATTTCTATTTCTAGATTCTTGAGGAATTGCCACGCTGTCTTCCATAGTGGTTGAAACTAATTTACACTCCCACCAACAGTGTAAAAGTGTTCCTATTTCTCCACAGCCTCTCCAGCATCCGTTGTCTCCAGATTTTTTAATGAAGGCCATTCTAACTGGTGTGAGTCGTATCTCAATGTGGTTTTGATTTGCATT
>CAUYLG010035871.1:0-85107 GCA_963573385.1 Cacajao melanocephalus
GGATCTGCAGCCCCAGCATCACGTGGGAACTTGTTAGAAACAGCCCCAACAGGCCTGGGGCGGTGTCTCATACCTGTACTCCCAGCACTTTGGGAGGCCGAGACAGGTGGATCACAAGGTCAGGAGTTTGAGACCAGCCTGACCAACATGGTGAAATCCCCATCTATACTAAAAATACAAAAATGAGCCAGACATGGTGTCGGTCATCTGCAGTCCCAGCTACTCGGGAGGCTGAGGCAGAGAACTGCTTGAACCCAGGAGGAAGAGGTTAGAGTGAGCTGAGAGCCTGTCACTGCACTCCAGCCTTGGCGACAGAGCAAGACTCTGTCTCAAAAAAAAAAAAAAAAGAAAAGAAAAGAAAAGAAAAAAGAAATAGCCTCAACATCCACACCTGCCCTGTCAAATCCCAATCTGCAAGATCCTGGGCAGGGGGTGGGGTGGGGGGCAGTCTGCACACACCCTGCTAGGAACCACCTTGGCACCCATCCTGCTGGCCCTGGAGCAGCCAGCCAGGATGTCCTTCTTCTTCGGAAGTGGCGTCCACTCTCTACTCACATGACTGTCTCCCACGTCTCCTTCCAGGGTGGGTATTTCTGGTTAACTCAAGGGAGGCAAAAGTAGCTCAGGGCAAAATGAATTTTAGTTCTACTCCAATTCTAATAATGAAGTGGTAAAAATTAAACGGGCAGCTTTCAGACTGGGGGAGTGGAGCTGTGGGTATGAGGCCAAATCAGATAAAGAAGGCTGGTTATTCCACGTCAGGGAAGCCCACTGGTGTGCCCGGGCTGTGTTTACCTTTACTGTGAATGGAGCCTCTTGTTTGTTTGTTTTGTTTTGTTTTCACTTAAGCTCAGTGGCAAGAAATAATAAGGCCTCTTGCCAGGAGGAGCAGATCATGATGTGGAAGGCAAAGACCACCTCTTTTCACCAAGTTCCTCATCTTTTATTTGAAATCCAAGACATAGAAGCTGCACATTTGTCCTTCTGGGAAGAGTGACAAGTGATTGAGAGCAGAGTTTAACACTCAAAAGGAGAGTGCAGGTGCCTGGGAGTCAGAAAAGCTGGCTTGAATCCCTACATCTGTCGCTGTTTGTCCTGGGTTAGGTCGTTCTGGTCATGTATGGCGGGAAGACGACAAATGGCTGGCCTTTCCCTTTCTAGCAGGCACACAAAGAGACAGAGAAGTTGAATCTTTAGCAATCCATTGAATGGGAAACCTCACCATGGAAAGAGAAGCATTGTCCAGGGCCATTCATTCGCACCCACCATTCTCCAGACCTGTTCTGTGATGCGGTCCAGAGGAGGTGGCTCTCCATCACTGTCACTTGTGATTGCCAAGGTCTCAGCTAGACAAAGCAAAAGCTCCCAAGGGGTGTTGCCTTTCAACTGCATATGGAATTCCTGGAGGTAACTAATCCACAAGAAAAGATACACCCATGAGCATGCATTTCAGCAACAATGATGAGGTGAGGTGGAAAAGGATGAGGAACAGGTGGGATTCTGCCCATGTCTGTTTAATGACCATCCACAGCAAAATCTAGTGTAAGATATGAAACACTCTCCACATCAGAAGAGCTCTGTTTGACTCTGTCTTGTGTGTGTCCCAGACCAAAGCCCTTGGCATTTTCAGGATTCATGATAACCGCTGGCTGTCTCTTTTTCCCTCTGCCCACATAAAAGGCACAAAAACTAAAGAGGAAGGCCACACCACTGCAGAGCCTGTGGTTCAGGATTCTCCTCCTGGGAGCCCTGATTTCTTTCCTTTCTTTCTTTTTTTTTTTTTCTTCTCACCATAACAGCATCCAGAGTACGTCCATTGCCAGAATAGGGATACAGCCTGCTCAGAGTCCCATGTGGGGCTCACCACTCAGGAGCAAAGGGAGAGACAGATACTAGGCATGTGTGCAACAGAGAAAATCCAGCTCCACAGAAACCATGTGTAGGAGCAGCTCTGTCCAACCTGAATGTGGCTTTGGGAAGCCACCTAGAACTTGGCCTGCTGCCAGTCACCCACTTAGAGCCTGCTGCCATGAAGGCAGGCCCCGACTCTCCATCCCTGCTGTCACAGGGAGACCCAGGCAGGACCCTGAAGCAAACAGAAAGCCCCTGGGGTTGGGGGGCAAGGGACCCCTGGCTCTCTCAGGGTGCCATTCAAGTTTCTGGGCTAGTCCTGGCAGACTAACTACCACTCAGTTGCCTGATGATGGGCAGGGTGGACAGGGACTCCACTGCTTCTCAGCCTGTGCCAACCCCTTTGGGTGAGACCCTAGGGTGGGGTGGGGAGCCCCCACTTCTAATCCTTGAGCATTTACCACCCCATGCCCCCAACTCCCAAATTGATCATCTCAAATTTTCCCACAGTCTGTAGGCACCAGACACTTCAAACACTCTCAGAAAAGAAGACGATGTCTACATCCAGAACTGTGCCCATCCTTTAAAATTACAGGGAGAAAAATATTCCTTTTCCCACCTTCTTTTTTGTTTTTGCTGCTCTTGTGGTGGAAATTTGTTCATTACCTTTTCCAATCTTCTAAGGAAAATTCTGTCTGCCTCCCAAGCTCCCAGGCCCCTTGTGGTGTGAGCTGGGGGAGTGCATAGAGCTGGGAATTGGAAAATATTTGAGGAAATAATGGTTTATGTTGAGCAGACCCATTGGGAGAAGCAGGAAGTGGGTCTGGAAAGACAGGAGGAAACGTGAAGACAGAGAAAAGGCTTTGCTAGCTGAATTTTGAGAAGTAATTTTTAGCATTGTTACTGAGAAAAACTAGAGAATGAGGGCAGTTGTATGCTGTCTTAAAAAATAAAAGAATGGGCCAGGCACAGTGGCTTGTGCCTGTAATCCCAGCAACTTGGGAGGCTGAGGTGGCTGGATAACCTGAGGTCAGGAGTTCGAGACAAGCCTGGCCAACATGACAAAACCCCGTCTCTACTAAAAGTACAAAAATTAGCCAGGTGTGGTGGCGAGCACCTGTAATCCCAGCTACTCAGGAGTCTGAGGCAGGAGAATCGCTGGAACCTGGGAGGCGGATGTTGCAGTGAGCCAAGATTGCACCACTACATTCCAGCCTGGGTGACAAGAGCAAGACTCCATCTCAAAAATAATAATAATAATAATAATAATAATAAAATAATACTCGTATAAGGAAAGATGATTTTAACATTTTGGAGTCATATAGATGGAATCCTCCTTTGTTATTACTGTACAAGACTTTTAGACAAATAATTTTTTATTCTTTTTTTGGATGTTGTTCTGTTGCTGATTTTATAACACTATGCTGAGAAGGGCTAAAAAGTATCCCAAATTTATTCCCATTAGCTTGAAAAAGAGCAACCCTTCAGGGTACCTTCCCTCACACTCTTCCACCTCCTGCTGACTTCAGGTGATGTTTGGAACTTCCTGGCAAGGCGTTTCAGGGAAAAGGACAGCCAAGCTCTTCAGTAGTCACTGAGCCATAGACCTGGAGGTGTCATGTTTCTAAATTCCAGGAAAGGTTCTTTATGAAAAGAAAGTCTGTGAGAATAAGAAGTTCTGAAACTTCCCCTTGTCCCTGCATGACCTCTTCAGACACTTAGGCTAATTTATAATGACTCTGAAAATGTCCATGACCTCATCTAGAAAAACTCACCATCATGGAATTAAAGCATTTCTAAGGCACAAAATTGCCTCCAAGACAATTTGTCTGCTTCTTTTCAAATTGACGTGTTTAGAAATGTTCTTGGCTTGTGATTGAGAGCTCAGATTCCAAAAGCATCTGAGGTCAATCCTGGCTATTTGTGATAATGAATAATTACAAAATAGTTGCTAAGTATGCTTCTCCATGATTTTGTTAAGCTAAAATTACTTGTGAAGAAATGCACAGATCTGAGGCATACAGTTTCATGAGTTTTGACAAATGTGTACATCTGCATAAACGTTCTCATTACTTCTGCCTTCTGGTCAATACCCACCTACCACAAGAAACCACTGTCTGTCTCTGGATATAACTTTTGTCTTTTTTTGAACTTCATATAAATGGAAGCAAAGTGTACTATTTTGTGTCTAGCTTATTCTGTTCCACATAACATTTTTTAGATTTATTAATATTGCCTGTATCAACAGTTCGTTTTTATTTTTGAGTGGTTTCTGTAGTATAACTATATCATAAGCTACTTGTCTGTTCTCCCAATGATGGATATTTGAATTATTGAGTTGGTTATTATTAATAAAGCTACTATGTCCTAGAATGGAAGGGACTTAATAAAAGAAAGAA
Organism: Cacajao melanocephalus; assembly: GCA_963573385.1. NCBI lineage: Eukaryota > Metazoa > Chordata > Mammalia > Primates > Pitheciidae > Cacajao > Cacajao melanocephalus. The sequence continues at coordinate 4,251 of CAUYLG010035871.1, forward strand.
GTTACTATAAATATTTTATGAAGTTTTTCTGTAGGCTGGGCGCAGTGGTTCACACCTGTAGTCCCACCACTTCGGGAGGCTGAGGCGGGTGGATCACGAGGTTGAGAGACCAAGACCATCCTAGCCAACATGGTGAAACCCTGCCTCTACTAACAATACAAAATTAGCTGGGTGTGGTGGTGGGCGCCTGTAATCCCAGCTACTTGGGAGACTAAGGCAAGAAAATTACTTGAACCCAGGAGGCAGCGGTCATGGAGAGATGAGATGGGGCCGTTGCACTCCAGCCTGGGCAACAAGAGTGAAACTCCATCTCAAAAAAAAAAAAAAAGAAAAGAAAGAAAGTCTTTTTGTAGACACATCCCTTCATTCTTCTTAGATAAATACCTAGGAGTAGAACTGTTGAATTGTAGGGTAGGTATATATTTAACTTCAATAAAAATACTTTTTTTTTCTTTAAGACAGAGTCTCACTCTGTCACCCAGGCTGGAGTACAGCGGTGCTCTCAGCTCACTGCAACCCCTGCCTCCTAGGCTTAAGTGATTCTCCTGCCTCAGCCTCCAGAGTAGCTGGGACTACAGGCATGTACCACCATGCCTGGTTAATTTTTGTATTTTTAGTAGAGACAGAGTTTCACCATGTTGACCAGACTGGTCTCAAACTCCTAACCTCAAATTATCCACCCACCTCAACTTCCTAAAGTGGTGCAATTACAGGCGTGAGTCACCATGCCCAGCCAAAATACTTTCAAATAGTGTCCCAAAGTAATTGCATTACTTACACTGCCACCAGTAATGTAAGACAGTTCCAGTAGCTCTACTTCCTCTCCAATATTTGGTATATCAGTCTTTTATCCATTTCCTCCGTTTCCCCAATAGGCTATCTCATCATGGTTTTCCATTTGCATTTTATTGATATCTGATGTTAAGCACACTTTCAAGTGTTTATTGATAATCATATATCTTCTTTGGGGAAGTGATTGTTCAAATCTTTACTCATTTACTGGGCTGTTTGCCTTTTAGTATTGCTTTGTTGTTCTTTATACACTCTGGACACAAATATTTGTGACAAATATACATGTTGCAAATATTTTCTCTCAGTCTATCATTTACTTTTCATTTTCTTAATGTCTCTGGATGAGTAGACATTTTCAATTTTTTTCTTTTGTAGTTAGTGCTTTTGCATCCTCTATAAGCAATCTTTGCCTGTCTCCAACTTGCAAAGCCATTTGCTTTTATCTCTTCTAAAAGCTTTATAGTTCTGCCTATTATGGTTACATCTATAATGTATAGATCTAGTATATAGATCTTCGTGCTTATATATAAAATAAAATTAATTCTTGCATAAGAGGTGAGGTTCTTTTTTCCTCATACATTTATCCATTTGTTCCAGAAGCATTTGTTGCAAAGATTTTCCCTTTCTCATAGAATTTCCTTGGCACATTTATTTGTGAAAAAAAAAATCAATTGAACAAACATGAATGAGTCCATTTCAGGACTTTCTGTTCTATTTCATTACTGTTTGTCCTTATGCCAATACTATGCTGCCTTGATTTTCATAGTTTTGTAGAAAGCCTGAATATCAGATGTCATGAATCCTCCAAATGTGTACACCTTTTTACGATTGTCTTAGCTATTCTAGGTCTTTTGCATTTCCAAGGAGGTTTTAGAAATAACTTGCCAATTTCTACTAAAAAGTGTGTTGGATTTTTAAATTGTAGTTGCCTTGAATTAACTTGTCAATTTAAGGTGAATAGATTTTTTTAAATAAAGGTTCCAGTCTATAAACGTTGTATATTTTTCCATTTGCATAGTTTTTTAAAAATATGTCTCAGCAATATTTCAGAGTTTTCAGTTTAGTGGTATTACAAGTTTTTGGTAGACTTATTTATAAACATTTTATGTCTTTTGATGTAATTGTAAATACAATTGTTTTTAAAGTTTTAATTTTCTAATTGGTTGCATCAGTATACAGAACTAACTACAAGTTATATATATATATATATATATATATATATATATATATGTATGTATATACTGAATATATATTCAGTACATATATATATGTATATACTGAAATTGCTAACCTTGCTAAATTCTGGTAGTCATTTTGCAGATTCCTCAGTAATTTTATGTAAATAATCATGTTATCTGAGAATAATGTTTCTTATCTTGAAATCTACTTCCTGATATTAATATAACCATATCATCAGCTTTCTTATGCTTATTTTTGTAGCATATATCTTTTTCTATCCTTTTTTCTCAACCCATCATTTTTATTGCATTTAAAGTGTGTTCTCTTGAAGACAGCTTATAGCTGGGCCCTGCTGTTCAATCCAGTCTGAAAGTTTCTGTCTTTTAACGTATGAATTTTTGTCCATTTATGTTTAATGTGATTATTTATAGAGTTGGCTTCAATTCTACCTCTTGCCATCCATTTCTTAGTTGTTCCCTTTCTATTTTTATTACTCTATTCTTCCTTTTCTCTCTTCAGTTTGGCTAACCAAACAAATTTAGTATTCTTTTTAGCTACACTCTTTGTAGCATTATTTAGTGGTTTCTCTAGGCTATTCAGTATGCATTCTTAACTTGTCACAGTTTACTTACTTAATATTGTACCATTTTCTACATGATATAAAAAACCTAAAACAGTACAATTCCATTCTCCCTACCTTTTATACTAGAACTGTTGTATATTTTCATTTACATGTTCAATAAAACCCATTGTACCATGTTATTATTTTTGTTTTAAACATTTGTCTTTCAAACACATTAAAAAGAAAAAGTGATCTTTTCACTTATCTAAGTATTTATTAGTGTTCTTCATTGTTTCCGGTAGATTTATATTTCTAGCTACTGTAATTTCTCTGTTGCTTGAAAAGTTTTCTTTAGCATAATGCAGATGGGCCGTAACAAATTCTCTAAGCTTTCTTTTATCTGAAAATATACTAAATTCATTCTCATTTTTGAAGGATATTGTCTCTAGGTAGAATTCAAGGCTGACAGGTTTTTTCTTTTAAAACTTTAAATATGTTGTGCCATTATTTTCTGTCTTCCATAGTTTCTGTTGAGAAGTCACTCATTATTCATCGTTGTTCCCCTGCAGGCATGTGTCCTTTCCCCCTGGCCACTTTTAAGATTTTCTGATTATCTTTGGTTTTCAGCAGTTTAGCTATGATGTATCTAGATGTGCTTTTCTTTATATGTATCTTGCTTGATGTAGTGAACATCTGGATCCATAAGTCAGTATTTATCATCAAATTTCAAGAAATTTTGGCCATTATTTCTTCATATATTTTTTCTGCTCCATTCTTTCTCTCTTCTCACCTTGGGAATTCACTTAAATGTAGGTTAAGTTATTTGATATTGTCTCATAGGATACCAAAGGTCTATTCTTTTCCAAATTTTTTGTGTACATCAGTTTGGATAATTTCTATTGATTTGCCTTCAAGCCTTGGTTGGGCTCATTTCAGATATTCTAGCTTTTAGTTTTCTTATTTTTAAAAATATTGGCTGGACACAGTGGTATGTGCCTGTAATCCTAGCACTTTGGAAGGCCAAGGCAGGCAGATCACCTGAGGTCAGGAGTTTGAGACCAGCCTGGTCAACATGGCAAAACCCTGTCTCTACTGAAAATACAAAAATTTGCCATGTGTGGTAGCACGTGCCTGTAATCCAAGTTACTTGAGAGGCTGAGGCAGGAGAATCACTTGAACCTGGGAGGTGGAGGTTGCAGTGAGCCAAGACTACACCACTGCACTCCAGCCTGGGCAACAGAGCAAGACTCCATCTCAAAAAAAAAATTAATAGTTTTCATATTGTTTCACTCATTATAACCATTTTTTCTTTAAATTAGCACTTGTCAATTTTTTTTTTTTCTGAAAGGGCCAGAGAGTAAATATTTTAGGCTACCTGGCCATATAATCTCCACTGCAACTATTCAACCCTGCCATTATAGCAGAAAAGCAGCCATAGACACATGTAAATAAATGAGTGTGTCCTTCTTCCAATAAGACCTTATTTATAAAAATAAATGGCAGCAAATCTGCAGGTCATAGCTTACTGACCTCTGCTTTAAGTCATTGAGCATACTTATTACAATTGTTTTAAACTCCTTGTGTGCTAATTCCAAAATCTGGGTCATTTTAGGGGTCTGGTTTTTTGGGTTTTTTTCATTTTGAGACAGAGTCTCACTCACTCTGTAACTTAGGCTGGGCTGCTTAGCTCACTGCAACCTCCACCTCCCAGGCTCAAACAATTCTCCTCTTGCAGGAGTTAAAGGTTAAGGTAAACTTCAGTCCAGTCTCTATCTGAATTACCATTCTCTTTTTCTGGACAGTGAGAAAAAGGAAGGGAACACAACTACCATCTATTCCCTGCCTATGATTTTCTGGGCTTTCTGCAAGTTACCTTAGTATATTATTTCCTGTAATCTTTAAGTCAATAAAATAATGATTATTTGTTTTGTTTTGTTTTTTGAGACAGAGTTTTGCTCTTGTTGTCCAGGCTGGAGTGCAATGGCACAATCTCGGCTCACTGCAACCTCCACCTCCAGGTTCAAGTGATTCTCCTGCCTCAGCCTCCCGAGTAGCTGGGATTACAGGCGCATGCCACCATGCCCAGCTAACTATGTATTTTTAGTAGAGACGGGATTTCTCCATGTTGGTCAGGCTGGTCTCGAACTCCCAACCTCAGGTGATCGGCCCTCCTCAGCCTCCCAAAGTGCTGGGATTACAGGCATGAGCCACCGTGCTGGCTTAAAATGATTATTATTACACCACGAAGCTGAGCCTTAGAGAAGTAAAACAATAAACCTGTGTAGCTGGTAAGCTGCTGGAGCTAGAAGTTAGAAACCCATTTTTCTGCCTTCCCACCATGCTGCTTACCTCTCTTGCCTTATCATGGGATTACCAAAATGTATTGAGTGCTTATGTTGCCTGTTCCACCGTAGTTTCTGGCCCACGGAGCCCATTTAAATTGCTTTTGCTTAGTCCCTTGTTGGTTAGAGATGGCCAAGCTGTCTGATTTCTCCCTACCTTCGGTTCTTTTTTTTTTTTTTTTTTTTTTTGGAGACAGAGTCTCGCTGTGTCACCTAGGTTGGAGTGCAGAGGCATGATCTCGGCTCACTGCAACCTCTGTCTACTGGGTTCAAGTGATTCTCCTGCCTCCATCTCCCAAGTAACTGGGATCACAGGCACATGCCACCATGCCCGGCTACTTCTTTTGTATTTTTAGTAGAGACTGTGTTTTTCACCATGTTGGCCAGGCTGGTTTCCAACTCCTGACCTCATGTGATCCACCGCCCTGGCCTCCCAAAGGGCTGGGATTATAGGCATGAGCCACTGCACCCAGCCTCCTTACCTTCAGTCCTTAGGGGAGTCAGGAGAGTCCTGAGCCATTGGATGGGGATGGTTTTCCAGAATACAAGAAAGATGCTGAGCGGAGTCTAAGGGCACAGAGAAGCTTCACTCAACCTGAACGACTGATACACAACCAGCCAAACCACAGCGATGAGTAGAGCCAACAGTCTGACCAGCCACCCTGGGCCTTCCGTCGATGGAGAGGTCCCGGACAGACTCCTGCTTTCCCGCCTCTTCCTGTCCCTGCCATCTCCCCATCCACTTCCTTTATCCAGCATGTGATATTTTCCCCCAAAATCAAATCTCTGGAAGCAGAGAACTTGTTGCCAAGTATGCAATGGAATTATTTTTCTGATTAGACCTGTGCCATGTTTCCCCTTCATAGTTTGATGTTTGACCATTAGTTCTGATGTCCTTAATGAGACACCAGAGTCCATTTTTCAGGCTGAGGGAGGGTAGGGTCTTCATAATATAAGAAGGTATTTGGTGAACTCAGAAGTGGGCAGGTGGGTAAGAAATACACATTTCCTGTTAGCCAGACATTCAGTGAAGCACTTTCTGTATATTTCTCAAAATTATGGCACAGAATCATTAATTATAGAAAGTCTAACAATTCGTATATCCTAAAAGTATTTTGCACAGACACATTTTGTCCCTCAATTAAATAGACGTAACTTTGCTCCTTCCTTTCTTCACATTTCTTGGCCCTCCTCTCTCTTTCCATACTTGCTTGACATGAGGCATATGCAGAATAAAACCTCATTAATTTCTACTCATCAGGTTTGAAATACATTGTGCTTTGGAGAGGAACTCGCTTGTCAGTAACTTTTGAGCCAGCTCTGATACAAAGCCTTCTAAAGAACAATGGTAGCAGCCTTAGTTCCTTTCTAGCAAAAAGTGGGGTATAAAATCTTTTAAATAAAGTGAAGAAATAGGTGATTAAGTTATTACAGGATTAAATACCTGAGTACTTGCCTGGGGCCTCTTGAGCTCCTAATAGGCTTCACTTTTTCTTTGCAGAGCTCTGTGACGATGATCCGCCAAAGATCACACACGCCACGTTCAAAGCCTTGGCCTACAAGGAAGGGACCATGTTGAACTGTGAATGCAACAGAGGGTTCCGCAGAATAAAAAGCGGGTCACCCTACATGCTCTGTACAGGAAACTCTAGCCACTCGTCCTGGGAGAACCAGTGTCAGTGCATAAGCTCTTGTAAGTGTTCCTTCTGTGACTATCGAGAAAAAGAGAACTGCAGCAGAGAGTGAGACAGAGCCCGGCTTTTGTTCCCTCAGCCCTACAGACACAAATGGGCCAGTCCAATCTACAGGATAACTAACTTCAGTGGTTCCTGAAATAGTCATTCACTAAACACAATTTTATTATTATTTTTTAGACAGTCTTGCTCTGTTGCCCTGGCTGGAGTACAATAATGCAATCTCAGCTCACTGCAACCTCCACCGCCCGGGTTCCAGTGAGTCTCGTGCCTCAGCTGGCTGAGTAGCTGGGACTACAGGCGTGTGCCACCATGCCTGGCTAATTTTTGTATTTTTAGTAGAGACGGGGTTTCACCATGTTGGCCAGGCTGGACTTGAACTCCTGGCCTCAAGTGATTCTCCTGCCTGGGCCTTATAGGTGCACATCACCATGCCTGGCTAATATTTTTTATTTTTTGGTAGAGATGGGGTTTCACCATGTTTCCCAGGCTAGTCTTGAACTCCTGGGCTCAAGCAATCCTCCTGCTTCAGCCTCCCAAAGTGCTGAGATTATAGGTGTAAGCCACCACGCCTGACCTAGATGCCCTCTTTTATCCTGAGCTGGAATTCTGATCACTCTCCCTTCATTGAGGCATTCAAACTCAACTCCTTTGCCAAACTCTTCACAATAGAGAGAGTTGTTCTAGAAGTTTCCTTGTCATTGCAGCAAGATGGTATCTCTAACTTTAAGCATTCTAAACAGCTTTAGGGAGCAAAGGATCAGTGTGTTGTGGAGTGAGATCACTCCTGCTGCCATCAAACAACGCATAGACAATTGACAGCAAGCAATAAGTCCCTTTTGGTGAGACACACACACACACACACAACATACACGACATACACAGACATACACACATATACATAACATACATGACATACACACACAACATACACGACATACATAGACACACACATATACATAACATACATGACACATGCACACACATACGTACATAACATACACGGCATACACAGACACACACATACATAACATACATGACATACACAGACACACATACACACATTCAGAAACATGTCATGGGCATTGCCATATGCACACAAATACTGAGCGGCTGGTTCTGGGAGGGGTGTGAGTGGGCCCCACCCAAGGGAGGGAGTGCTCTGGTTTCGTTTTTGTAAGCTTGGCACTCAGACACCGCCAGACGCATCGTCAGCACTGGCCAGGTGTGCTTCTCAAGTGAATGAATACATGAACAGTGTTTTTTACTTTTTTTTTTTTTTTTTTTTGAGACAGAGTCTCACACCGTTACCCAGGCTGGAGTGCAATGGCGTGATCTTGGCTCACCGCAACCAGCATCTCCCGAATTCAAGTGATTCTCCTGCCTCGGCCTCCCGAGTAGCTGGGATTACAGGCCTGCGCCACCACACTTGGCTAATTTTTTTTTTTTTTTGTAGTTTTAGTACAGACAGGGCTTCACCATGTTGGCCAGGCTGGTCTTGAACTCCTGACCTTGTGACAGGCCTGCCGTGGCCTCCCAAAGTGCTAGGATTATAGGCATAAGCCACCACGCCTGGCCATGAACAGTGTTTTCTATCAAGCATTTGTGAAATCATCTGCATGATTCCATCCATATTTTCTAGCCCCTAGGAACACAACAAAACAAGTGACACCTCAACCTGAAGAGCAGAAAGAGAGAAAAACCACAGAAGTGCAAAATTCAGTGCAGCAGGTGGACCAATGGAGCCTTCCAGGTGAGAGATGAATCTGCCTCCAGCTCACTCCTACGAGCCCACCCTTCTCTTGCAGGTAGATGATGTGCACCCAAAGGAAGAAAGTCCTCCCTACCTTCTGTAAACACAGGCGTGCTGCTCCCCTCCTCCCAGGACATCACTGCAGACAAGAACAAGTGCAGGGTTGCTCAAAGGCTGTTTGCTCAGCCACTTAAGCCAATCTGACGGCAGCCAATCCAGGCCTGGGCTTACTCTGGTTTGGTAACCGGCCAAATAGAATTAAACCCCAATTCAACTGAACTTACGAGCATCTGTTGGGTCTGTGTGCTAGGCCTTGCTGATAGAAGACACAATCAAGAATGTGACAACGATCCCTGCCCTCAAGGAAACGCTCTGCGTCTTCCTCTTAAGCACAAGACAATGCACCGCAAAAAAAATTGTTTACTTCCCAGTATTGCTTTCAGGGAAAGGTTATAAAATGTGCATGTCACTCTTGTGAGTCTCAAAAACCTCCAGACGGCCAGCAGTCTGTGCATGAGTGGCACTGCAGCTGCCCCTTGCCTGCCCTCAGCTTTCCCAAATGAATCGTGATTCAGTCATTGTGTCAAGAAAATGGGCCAGGTGCGGTGGCTCATGCCTATAATCCCAGCACCACGGGAGGCCAAGGCAGGCAGATCACTGGAGATCAGGAGTTTGAGACCAGCCTGAACTCCTGACCAGCCTGGTCAACATGGTGAAACCTTGTCTCTACAATCATACAAAAATTAGCCAGGCATGGTGGTGGGTGCCTGTAGTCCCAGCTGCTCAGGAGGCCAAGGAATGGGAATTGCTTGAAATTAGGAGGCAGAAGTTGCAGTAAGCAGAGATTGCACCACTGCACTCCAGCCTGGGTGACAGAGCAAGACTCTGTTCCCCCTCAAAAAAAAAAAAAAAGAAAGAAAAACAGAACCTGCTAGGAAGAACTTAGCTTTCTGAGGTCAGGCTGACCTTAGGAAACTCCAGAGCTCTATGCTAATTTTATAACTTTACAAAGAACTGGATCAGCTACCATCCCATTGGAGCCTGGCAATACAACGAGGGGACCAGGAAGTGTTGCTTCAATTTACTGAAGAAACTGAGATGCAGAGAAGTTAAAAAGACTTGGCTAAGCTCACATAGTAGGGCTGAAATCAGACCTCCTATGTGATCTAATCAGGGCTCCCAGATTAGATGAGGAAACTTTCTGCTGATTACTTATTTTAAATTAGTTTGAATTTACTTACAGCTTCCATTATTTTATTTTTTTTGAACAGATTAATCTAGGGTCACAGTTGCAACATCATGTTCTTACCCCTTCCCCTCCCCACCGACTTTGTCCTGGAGTGGCTTTTCCAAGCACATTGGTTTTTTTATTCTGCTTCCTCCATATCACCCTGCAGAGTTACTAGAAGGCTTCAAGAGGCCAGTGCTTTGTCCTTTCTCGAAGGCTGGTTCTAGCTGAGGAATGTTTCGAAGATTGTTTCAGTTTGGGTGTTTTCATTGGAAAGAAGCAACTGGTTCAGAGCACTGTGCAATTTCACAGGCTGGGGTTAGAGGGCACGTACAATTCCATACGTCCAGGTTGGGGGCTGTGGGTGGGGAATTCTGAGATTTAATCAGAACAAGACGTGGTCTCAGGCCACAGGTAGTCAGGCCTGGGTTGTAGTTGGGTGAGTGGAAAGTTCTGTGGCATGGGAAATTTTGAGAGGTCTTGACAGGGTGCATGTGTGTCAAGCTTCAGGTGTGGCTTGATCAGAGATGGTGCTCCATTTCCCTGAGGTTCCCTCAGCCTGTCCCTCCTCCTGGCTTTGGTGTTGTCCCCAGTCCTTCTGCCATCATCCCAAGATGCCCACCAGCCACCCCTGACAGTGAGCTTCCTCACTTGTCCAGAAGAAATCCAAGGTGGTCCTCATGCTCCATTGGCCCAAATAGGCTTGAGCCTGCCTTTGTGCCTCACCTAAGACTGCTGCGCCCATTCCCATCCACTATCCACCTCTGCCGTGTCTTCCAAGAGCTGGCTGTGGTGTTCCTCTCTCTCAGGGTGGCAACAATCAGAATGAATTGCTCATTCCTCTGTGTTCCCATAGCCAGGGTCTGCACCTCGTGACAATCTTCACATGCCTTTCTTCCCCAAGTCTGCCCCTTGCAAGAGTGACAGGGTCTTCATGCCTTCCCACAGGGCCTAGTCAACTTCCCCATGCTCAGATGTTCTCAACATATATTGGTTGAATGAAAGGATGAGCAAGCATTCAAAAGAGTAAGAACCAGTCGGGCAAGGTGGCTCACGCCTATAATCCCAGCACTTTGGGAGGCCAAGGCGGGCAGATCACCTGAGGTCAGGAGTTCGAGAGACCAGCCTGGTCAACATGCAGAAACCCCATCTCTACTAAAAATACAAAAATTAGCCGGGCGTGGTGGCATACGCCTGTAATCCCAGCTAATCGGGAGGCTGAGGCAGGAGAATTGCGTGAACCTAGGAGGTAGAGGTTGCGGTGAGCCAAGATGGCAACACAGCACTCCAGTCTGGGTGACAGAACAAGACTGAATATCAAAAAAAAAAAAAAAAAAAAAAAGGGTGAGAACAAAGGTCCAGTCCCTAGCAAGAGGAAACCTGGACTCGGCACTGTCTCCAACTTGCCTTCAGAGCATTCCTTCCATCTTCCAGGTCACTGCAGGGAGCCTCCACAGTGGGAAAATGAAGGCACAGAAAGAATTTATCATTTCGTGGTGGGGCAGACGGTTCACTACCAGTGCATCCAGGGATACAGGGCTCTACACAGAGGTCCTGCCGAGAGCATCTGCAAAATGACCCATGGAAAGACAAGGTGGACCCAGCCCCAGCTCGTGTGCACAAAGGAAACGGAGCCCAGTCAGTTTCCAGGTAAGGCAGCTCCCTTCTGGGGTCCACAACATTGTTTTTCTCCATCAGGCTAACCAGGGCAAGCCCCTGACCTCTCCTGCTGTGTGTCTTTGGACAAGCCCCTTGATCTCCCGGGACTTCCATTTTTTCTCATTCTGGAAAAAAAAAAAATCAAATAGACCAGATAGACCCCAAGGGCTCCTTCATCCTTCAATTAAGGTCCCCCTGTGCCCTGAGTGGGGAGAAAGGTGGAGACAGAAGAGAAGGAAAGGTCTAAAGTTCTCTCCCAAGCACCCTAGGTGCTGCCTCACAGTTGCTCCTGAGTCCACTACTTCTCTAAGCCACCAAGACCTCTTCTGGCTCCACGGACAAGTCCAGTGCCCCACACACGCGTTTTTCTTCTTACTGGTGATCGTGTAGATGCATAATTTGAACAGTGCCCCGTGGTCAGCATGCTCCTTCCCCTTGTGCCATTCGCCGGCTGAGCTTGGATAAACAAACACGAAGAGAGTGCACATGCACATGCACACACACACATGCAAATGCTCAGCCCACCGGTGTCAGGTCTCCTGCTCTCTTCCTTCTGAAATCTTAGTATCACGACAATCAAAAGTGACTTACATACAGGCCGAGCACGGTGGCTCACTCCTGTAATCCCAGCGTTTTCGGAAGCCAAGGCAGGTGAATAACTTTAGGTCGGGAGTTTGAGACCAGCCTGGCCAACATGGTGAAACTTCATCTCTACTAAAAATACAAAACTTAGCTGGGCGTGGTGTTGGGTGCCTATAATCCCAGCTGCTCAGGAGGCTGAGGCAGGAAAATTGCTTGAATCTGGGAGGTGGAGGCTGCAGTGAGCCGAGATCACACCACTTCACTCCAGCCTGGGCTACAGAGCAAGACTCCATCACAAAAAAAAAAATTAATGGTTTTCATTTATCTACTGAGATATCCTATTGTTTCACTCATTACAACCACAAGACTCTGTCTCAAAAAAAATGACTTTACATTCAAGTATTCCTGGTTTTCTTGCCCACTGTCCTTCTCATACTCCATGTCCTTCTCTTGGGTTCCCTGGGGAGGCTGTTTTGTTCCCTCAGCTGCCTCCCTGGGCCACCCTGAGAGCCAGGGAATGCCTGTTGCTTCCTCAGAAGAGGCTGAGAGGCAGGGCAGAGCCAGGGTTGCCGACCTCCCAGAGGAGGGGAGGGTCTGGCACGGAAGCAGCTGTCCTTAGTGCATTTCTGCTCCATCCAACAGCTCAATGGCATTTGTATTATTATGACCTGTTTCCAAGTCACAGATGGAAACCAGGGCTGAATAGGGAGGCTGGGGAGGAAGCATTGCTCAGAGTTTTGGGGACAGCCAGGGTCAGAGTTGGAATTCAGCCTCGCCTGCTCTGCTGAGGCCACTTCACTGCTTCCCAGTGCCCTGCAGTGGAACCATGTGGGGTGGCATCCCCCGGCGGAGTGCTCACACCAGGATTCCTGCCTCCTCGGGTGTATCTGGGGCCGGCTGCCTCGGGTGGGGTGGGAGTGAGGCCCTGACTCCTGTCTTTAGCTCCCCCAGTATTGCTCACTCTCTCCCCCAGGTGAAGAGGAACCTCAGGCAAGCCCCGACAGCCTTCTTGAGAGTGAGACTTCCTACCTCATCACAACGACAGGTGCGGGAGAGTTTCCAAGAAGACAAAGGCTGGACCACAGGCCTAGTCCAAAGGACAGGGGTGGCCAAAGCCAGGCTCAGGGAGATGGGCAGAGGTGACCTGTAGGGGAGAAACCCACAGCAGCCTCCTCTCCCTCCGAGCAGGGACAGGACCTCAGCGACTGCAGGCCCCAAAGCAAGTGTCAGAAAGAGGGAATCCAGGACCAGGACCAAGCACGGTCCCCAGGCAGAGATGGAACACCTGCCCTCACCACCACCACGTGTCTCCCACCAGCCTCTGAGCTTCTCATCCACAGAGAAGCCCTGACTTCCTTTAGCCTCATGCCATCCTAAAGTCATCATAGCAGGAGTGTCTCTCTTTATCTCCTTTTCACAGATTTTCAGATACAGACAGAAGTGCCTGCGACCATGGAGACGTTCATACTTACAACGGAGTACCAGGCAGCAGGTGAGCGGGCACTTGCTTTGTGGGCAAAGTGTACACCCAGGCCGAGATGTGGACAGGTTGACTGGTTGGTAGGTTGGTTAGTTGGTTGATAGATAGGTTGGTTAGTTGATTGGCAGGTTGGTTCATAGGTTGGTAGGTTAGTAGGTTAGTTGGTTGGTAGGTTGGTTTGTATGTTGGTAGGTTAGTTGGTTGGTTGGTAGGTTGGTAGATTGGCAGGTTGGTTGGTTGGTAGTTTGGTAGGTTAGTTCATTGGTTGGTTGGTAGGTTGGTTGGTTAGTTGGTTGGTAGTTTGGTTGGTAGGTTAGTAGGTTGGTTAGCTGGTTAGTTGATTGGTAGGTAGGTTGGTTGGTTGGTTGGTTGAAAGGACCCCTTCCTTACACTGCAAAATGTGTGAGTAAAAGACTAATCCAGATACTGACGTAACTCAGAATCCCATGAACCAGTTACAGGATGCTATGAATGAAGTCTCAAGTCAGCCCCATCAGTTTCTCTCATACTGATCTGGAAGGGCTGTACCCCAGGCCTCTGCCAGGGGTCAAGAGTGGGAGGAAGGAGCTATATAGCCAGGCAGAGAGGACAGGCTTCCAGAAACACCAAAGTCATTTCCTGGTAGGAGGGAAAAACAGACTGAGGCTGCATCTGCCTGGGAAAACCTCAGCAGGTTTTTCCTCCAAGAACCTCCAAAACCTCAGCAGAGCAGCTGGAAAACCTGAACCCTATCAAGAGATGTTAATGTGCTTCTTTTCATCTTCGTATTTCAATGTTTCTTTTACCAGGCGCTATCTGTGTCCTGAAATGAGGCCTGGCCTCTCAGCCTTTCTGAAGGGCTTGTGTGGGAGGAGGGTGCCTCCAGAGGGAAAGCTCCCTCCACTATCACCCTGTCCTCCCCGCCCTATTCCTCAAGCCTCCTAAGAAATCCCAGGGGGAGGGACCTACCTCCTGAGACGGAGAAGAGAGGCTGCAGCCTCCGCCTTGCTCTTTGGAGATGTCCTCAGCCTGCCCTGTAGCCCTGGCTCCTGCTGCCCCCACGCCAAGCCCAGGGCCCTTTGCTGAACTCCCTCTCTCTATTGACAGTGGCCGGCTGTGTTTTCCTGCTGATCAGCGTCCTCCTCCTGAGTGGGCTCACCTGGCGGCAGAGACGGTAAGTCCGGCATCACCAAGGCAGCACAGGGTGAGATCCAAGTCCTGTGCCCCGCCCTGCCCTGCCCCATGCTCTCCCTAATCACCTGCAGCAGTTCAGGGAGTGGCAAAGGGAAAGACTGAAAAGAAAAAGTAAACTCTAGAAACTCAGTGTGTCTCTTGATTATCCAGGGTCTCCCTGACCCCTGCTAGCATACATTCTGGCCAACCCTCATACAAACTCCACAGTAAGACCCTGAGAAAATACAGATCCATTCCCCCAAAAATGAAGCTCTTGGCCCAGCCAGAGAGAAAAATAAAAGATTGCTTCCCTTCTTAGATGAGTCATTGGGCCCATAACATACTCCTAATTTTCCTCATGGGAATTTAAATGTATAAATTATTGCAATGCAAATGATAAGCCCCCCCCCAGGATTATTGTAGCAGGCATGAGTCATATAACTGACAGTCTACCAGTTTCTCTAAGGTGTCAGCTGGTTCCTAAGGTGTCATTTTAGGATTACAGGAGGTGAAGGATGTAACGTGCCTGACATGTTGAAGGTGTTCTCAGTACTCAAATCCTCTCCTTCCTCAGCCTGAACACCTGACAAGCCTTAACGCCTAGCAAGGATTTTTTTCATTTGCTAGTTTGAAGACCAAAAGGCTTCAGGCCCAGAGGACAAAGCTATTTGCCAGTAGGAATGGATCAGTGTTTATGTTGTGAAACAGAACGGTGTGAACCCATATGAGTTCCCCCAAGGACTCCCAGAATTACAATCTTTGGAGAGACTCAAACTTACATCTTGAAATGACCCTTCTAGTCAGAGTTTGTCCAGATATCCTTCCTAGAATCTGATATCAACTCATGGTGCCCTCTTGTGGCAACAGAGCCTGGCTAAAGAGAATTTTGTTTGGGGAAATATTGCTTGTTTGTTTTGAGCAATGACCAGGAACCCGTGATGTGCTACAGAAGGCTCACAGTGGCTTGTGAGAGCCAGTGGTTACATTTTCAAGACTTCTGCAAACCGGCTTTTAAGCCTAGCTATTATGTAAAATTAAAGTATTTAGGGTGGGAGCAGCAGCTCCTGCCTGTAACTCCTGTACTTTGGGAGACCAAGGTGAGAGGCTCACTGGAGACCAGCCTGGGCAGCAAAGGAGACCTTGTCTCTACAAAAACATTTTCTTTTATTGTAATTTTATTTATCTTATTTTGAGACAGAGTTTCACTCTAGTTGCCTAGGCTAGAGTGCCATGGCGTGATCTTGGCTCACCACAACCTCCACTTCCCCAGGTTCAAGTGATCCTCCTGCCTCAGCCTTCTGAGTAGCTGGGATTACAGGCATGCACCAGCACCCCCAGCTAATTTTTTGTATTTTTAGTAGAGACGGGGTTTCTTCATGTTGGTCAGGCCGGTCTCAAACTCCCAACCACAGGTGACCCTCCCGTCTCGGCCTCCCAAAGTGCTGGAAATACAGGCCTGAGCCACCACACCCAGCCTATAAAAACATTTTAAAATTAGCTAGGCATGATGGCACATACCTGTAGTCCCAGCTACTGGGAAGGGTGGGGTGGGAGAATCCCTTGAGTCCAGGAGTTCAGGGTTGCAGTGCACTTCAGCCTGGGTGACAGATTGAAGTGCTGTCTCAAAAAAAAAAATTATTCAAATTTAGAGTTCAATAAACTATATTAAATACAAGAGCAAGAATTACTTACAATGAATCGCTTCCTAATTATTTGCTACATTTTACTGCTATCTTTGTTCCCGGGGCAGTTTACATCTGTTGTGTCTGCATGGTGGAAATACCATACGATGGTGGCTACTGTCCATCTCTTCCCAACCACGTGTTCAGGGATGTCACATTGCCAGCTGCAAGCTGGGTGTGGAGGGAGGATTTACACCATGAGAGACAGGCAACCCTCATCAGAGAGCTGCTTGTTACACATCACCAGCACACCTCTGCATGGAGCCTTGTACTATGGGAACTCTGTGCAGAGTAGGGAGAAATTAGATATCCCCATGAGCCAACTAAGGACTGGGAAAAGGCTGAGACCGTATTGTTCAATACAGTAGCCACTAGCCACCTGTGGATACTTAAGTGTGTTTAAACTTAAATAAATTAAATACAATTAAGAATTCAGTTCCTCAGTTGCACTAGCCACATTTCAAGAGTGCCCTAGCCACAGGTGTCTATGTTATTGGACAGCACAACTGCAAAAGACTTCCATCATCTCAGAAAGTTCCATAGCACAGTGCTGGCTGAACCTAAGAACTTTAATGCATACAAATCATTTAGCACAGTTAGTCGCTGTTTAATATTCCTATTCCACAGCTATAGTCTGCTACATAGCTTTTAAAAACTTAGGCCAGGCACCGTGGCTCATGCCCGTAATCCCAGCACTTTGGGAGGCCGAGGCAGGCAGATCATGAGGTCAGGAGTTCGAGACCAGCCTGGCCAACATAGTGAAACCCTGTCTCTACTAAAAACACAAAAAGTAGCCAGGCATAGTGGCGCGCCTGTAATCCCAGCTACTTGGGAGGCTGAGGCAGGAGAATTGCTTCAACCCTGGAGAAGAAGGTTGCAGTGAACTGACATTTTGCCACCGTACTCCAGCCTGGGCAACAGAGCAAGACACTGTCTCAAAAAACAAAAAAACAAAAACACCTTAAAGAACATTTTCTAAGTGACAGACACTCTGCCAGGGACTCAAAGTTGAATACAACATGGTCCTACTTTTAGGTGCCTACAGACTAGTGGAAGAGAAGGAAAACATACTCACTTGAAAGATAATTTGTGAAACCCTAATGTTGAGGAGTTACAGGAACAAAGTGAGAAGCCCCTCCATGGGGGTTTAAAGAAGGCTTTAGATCTGATGGTGCCTGAAATGCCTGGGGCCAGGTAGAGAGCAGCAGATGATGGCTTCTAGGCAGAGGGAGCATGAGGAAGGGAGTGAGGTGTCAAGGGCAGGTGAGGTGTTGGGAAGAAGCCAAGCAGTGCTGAGCAGCTGGGTGCATGGGGCAGCCTGACAATGATGCCCTGCCACAGGGACGGACAGTGACCAAGTCAGGGAACATCAGGCCAGGCTGAGGAGCTGGGCTTCATCCCCCGGATTCCTCCTGATGAGGTTCTCTTCATCCAGTAGTGAACCACAGAAGGTTTTACATAGCTAGAAGGCAGGCGGTAACACTGGCCATCCATGCAGTCTGACTGCAGCACAGAGGCTGGGTTGAAGGGTGGGTGATCGTGGTGGCAGTTTGACTACATGACAATGGAATACATCCACCAAGATCGTTCAATGCTGTTTTTGTTTTATTTGGAGATGGAGTCTTGCTCTGTTGCCCATGCTGGAGTACAGTGGTGCCATCTTGGCTCACTACCACCTCCACCTTCTGGGTTCAAGCAATTCCCCTGCCTCAGCCTCCCAAGTAGCTGGGACAGCAGGCGCATGCTACCATGCCCAACTAATTTTTGTACTTTTAGTAGAGATGGGGTTTCACTACGTTGGCCAGGTCAGTCTCGAACTTCTGACCTCAAGTGATCCACCCGCCTCGGCCTCCCAAAGTGCTGGGATTACAAGCCTGAGCCACCGTGCCTGGCCTGAATGACTCTTAGTGGTGGAAAATAAATAAATAAATAGAAAAAAATTGTAAAGTACATCCACAGAGAATGTGAGCTTTATCACTTTCATAGGACATGTGCACAAAAAAGCTTTGTGAGCATGACCTAAGGGTGGAGGTTTTGGCCCTCTGACTTCAAAAAGTCACCTAGTGGACACTCATACAGGCCCAGTTGGAGAGCTGGTGGCCTCAGCCAGCTTGAACCGAACAAGAGCTGACCCCAAGTTCCTAAAAAGGAACGTAAGCAGTCCTTACAATGATAATCTATCCACCAGAGACGGCGTCTACAAGGAAGCCAGCGGAAGTTTAGTTATATATGAGTTAGCGACATGACTTTCAGCTAAATGGGTTTAAAAATCACCTGGAATCAAGTGACTAAAAGTAAGGCAAGCTAAGTGTGGCAGGCCTAATCAGGTTAGCCCTCAGTTTCACACTTGGCACACAATGAATGGAACTCTCATGCTGTAAGAACCACAGAGCAGAGGCTGAACTTGGGCAGCCAGTCATGGCCTCTGGAGGGATGGAGAGGCCTTGAGGTCAGATTTCAGCGTGTAGGAAGGCGACAGTTTACTGAGGGGAATTACGAGTTAGCAGGTCAATTGGGTCTAAAGTGGAACGCTCTACCCGCACTGGTTTAGGATGGGGACATTTTTTTGGTGCTGTATTACACATATGACCATGACTTTGTGACACCACTACAGGAGGAAGAGTAGAAGAACAATCTAGAAAACCAAAAGAACGAGAATTTCTTGGTAAGAAGCCAGGAACAGACAACAGAAGTCATGAGGCACCCAGCAAAATCCGAGGAGCTGAACGCTTGCCCAGGAGACATCCCTGTGCTCACCTGAGCTTTGGAAGCTCTGGAGTCACATCGCAGGACATGAGGCAGTGGCAACCCCGTCTCTACACCAGCTCAGTCCCATTAGAGAGCGAGCTCTACCCACTTCCAAAGAGCAATCCCGTCATTGAAGAAAAGGGTAAAACCACCAGAACTCTCCATCTTATTTACATGTAATATGTGTCATTAAAGCCTGAATGGTATGGAACTCTCTCCATGCTCTATGTAGTATAGAGAAAAGTAGGTTTACATAATCCCAACTCTCCAGTTCAGGAATCCCAAGGAAAGCACTCACACTAATGTAAATACACAACACACACACTCTACCCTATACAACTAGACATTGTCCTTGTGGTTCCTTTCTCAGCCACTTCTGACTGCTGATTCTCCCGTTCACGTTGCCTAATGAACATCCTTTAAGAACTGTGGGCTGCCACCCAGAAAGCGTTTTACCCTTGGCTCAATCTCTAAGCTGACCCCCTTCTACTGAGCCTTCAGTCTTGAATTGCTAAAGAACAGAGGCCATGGCAGAATAATCTCTGGGTAACTCAAAAACGGGGTAGACAAGTCCATGAGGCAATGTCAGGAACAGAAGGATGAATGAGGTCCCAGGCAGAGAATCGTACTTATCAAAGTTTTACTTGTGCATTATTAAGAGGCCTCTTTAAGAGTTAGTTTCTTGGGGATTTCTATGAATAATACTCTGAATTTGGCCTGCACTAATCTGATGTTTACAAGTGGACACATAATGTGCAAATCAGTCTATACGTTTTCTAATAAGTGTCTAAGAACACCGAAAAGGGATCTGTACATTCAATGTTTATGGAAGGAAGGAAAGAAAGAAGGAAGGGAGGCAGGAGAAGGGAAGGAGGTCATATTGGTAGAATGTAACCATGGAAAAGAGCGCATCAGTCCAGGCACAGTGGCTCAGGCCTGTAATCCCAGCTCCCTAGGAGACCAAGGTGGGAGGATCTCTTGAGGCCAGGAGTTTGAGACCAGCCTGGGCAGCATAGCAAGACCTCATCCCTACAAAAAATTAAAAATTGGCTGGATGTGGTGGCATGCATCTGTAGTTCCAGCCACTCAGAAGGCTGAGGCAGGAGGATTGCTTGAGCCCAGGAGTTCGAGGCTGCAGTCAGCCATGATGGCACCACTGTACTCCAGCATGTGCAACAGAGCAAGGCCCTATCTTTAAGGAAAAAAAAAGAAAAGAAGAGCATGTCAGCAGTCCTCGAACATTACCAAAAAGTTCAGCATACCGGAATTACCTGGAGGCCTTGTTAAAACAGTTCGCTGGACCGATCTCCAGAGTTTCTGAGTCGTTGATCTGGGAGAGAGCCAAAGGGTTTGCATTTCGAACAATTCCCAGGTGCTGCTGCTGCTGTTGTTCAGGGAACATACTTTGAGAACCATTGTGTTATCCCTCTGCACACCCACCCAGTCTCAACTCCCACAAAAAACTCAGCATCAGGAGCTGAGATTCCAGTGGGTGCCCTGGTTCCATGTCTGGTGTTAGAGCTCCCTCACAAATGCGCCAAGTCGACATTCTAGCACAGCAACATCACACGGTTAAGGAGGTGAACGGAAATTACTCATTCATGAAACTATCAGGCAGTTTTCATTTCTGAAGGGGCAGGAGAGTGTTAGGAAAAATAAAGGGCAGTTTTCAGCAGGGTCCAGATTCAGATTAAAGAACTACTCCTGTCTTTTTGATGACCAACCACATACAGACTCACCTGTGCACCCTCCCCCTCCCCCTTCAGGTATATGTTTTCTACGTTGAAAAGAATCTCAGTCCCCCCACCAAAAAAAAAAAAAAATATATATATATATATATATGTAAATCTTACTTGAGTAGAATCGAATTACTCCTTTTGGGTGTTGAGGGGTCTATATGATCAAAACTTTTCCATGATAATACTAAGATGTTATTGACCATTTCACTCTCCTTCTCTCAAAAGTGTATGGTGGAATTTTCCAGAAGCTATGTGATATGTGGTGATGTCATCACTCTGCTGTTAACATATAATCAATTTATTGCTATTGTTTATAAATGAATAAAAGATATTTTTTAAAAAGTCTTGGTTTTTGTTATAAATATGGTAAGTATTGCTAGCTATAACATATGTAAACAAAAGCCCTTTATAGTTTTTTGGTTTTTTTTTTTTTTTTTTTTGGAGATGCCCAGGCTGAAGTGCTGTGGCATGATCTCGGCTCACTCCAACCTCTGCCTGTTGGGTTCAAGCAGTTCTCCTGCCTCAGCCTCCCAAGTAGCTGGACTACAGGCACCCACCACCACACTCAGCTGATTTTTGTATTTTTAGTAGAGATGGGGTTTGACCATGTTGGCCAGGCTGATCTGAAACTCCTGACCTCATGATCTGCCTGCCTCGGCCTCCCAAAGTGCTGGGATTACAGGCGTGAGCCACAGCACCCAGTATGGGATCCGCTAGTTTGAATAGTTTTAAATAACATGCAAAGGTCCTGTCAAATGGCCAAGAAGCACATCAACATCACTGGTCATTTCAGAAACACAAATCAAAACCACAATGAGACACACTTCATACCCACTGAGATGACTAAGAGAAAAAACAGGAATGCTCACAGATGGCTGGTAGGATGTCAAACGGTGCAGCCACTGGGCAAAGCAGAGATGGGCATTTCCTCAGGAAGCTAAAGATAGATTGTCCTATGACCCAGGAATTCTATTCCTAGGTACACACCCAAGAAAGACAAAAACGTATGTATAAACACAAACTTGTACACAACTGTTCATAACAGCATTGTTCATACTCTCTAAGAGGGAGAAACACCCACATACCCAACAACAAATGAATGCATAAAGGCTGGGCGTGATGGCTCACGCCTATAAACCCAGCACTTTGGGAGGCCAAGGTGGGCGGATCACTTGAGGCCAGGAGTTGGAGACCAGCCTGACCAACATGGTGAGACCCCAGCTCTACTGTCTCTACTACAAATACAAAAAATTAACTGGGCATGGTGGCAGGCATCTGTACTTCCAGCTACCTGGGAGGCTGAGACATGAGAATCCCTTGAACCTGGGAGGCAGAGGTTGCAGGGAGCCAAGATGGTGCCACACACTCCAGCCTGGGCAACAGAGGGACTCTTCTCTTCAAAAAAAAAGAATGGATAACCAAATCACAGCATAGCCCTACAGTGAAGTATTAGCCACAAGAAGGGATGAACTATTGATCCATGCTGCCATTTCGATGAGGGTCGAAAACATTATGCTGAATAAAGGAAGCCAGACACAAAAGGTCATTATTGTATGACTCTTTTTTTTTTTTTAAAGACGGGGTTTCACCATGTTGGCCAGGATGGTCTCGATCTTCTGACTTCGTGATCCACCCGCCTCAGCCTCCCAAAGTGCTGGGATTATAGGCATGAGCCACCGAGCCCGGAGTATGACTCTTTTTATATGAAATATCTAGAATAGGCAACTCCCTAGAGACAGAAAGCAGATTAGTGTTTGCCAGGGGATTTTTCTGGAGTGGCAAAAAAGTTTGGAAACTAGAGAAAGGAGATAGTGGCATAACATGTTGAACACACTAACAGCCACTGGATTGTACACTTTATCATTGTACAATTATCATTGTACTTTATCATTGTGTGTTATGTGAATTTCACACCAACTTTTTAAAAAGGAGATCCTGAGACCAACAGATTTAAACATTGCTTATCTTATGATTCTCAAAGAAGGGTCCTCAGCCCAGAAGGATCATCCTGAAGTCTTTACGGTGACTTTAGCATTTTATGAAGTGAGTTTTCAGGAGACCCTGAATTTTTGTTTTCAAAAACTAAAAGTAGCATGTTACTAAAGTTTATAGAAGACTCTAATTTGGCATTCTGTCAAGAACATACAATTTGCATAGCTCCCAGGAAGCCTGCTGTTCCTGATGCAACACCAGACCCATCGTGAGTTGGTTTTAGTTTTTACTCACTGGTATTCCTTCAGCTAATTATGAATTCCTGCCAGTGATTTTCATGGAGGGGTTGTGTTGGCTGGCTCCCAATGTGCCTCCTCATAATCAATTAATTTGCTGTAGGTTGAAAACCTGAACAAACTGAAAGTCAATAACTCTTCTTAGATCTGTAGAAGTAAGATTACAGCGTAGCTCACTGTCCCCAATATTGGAGAGGCAGACAGGCTGATACAGGGAAATCACAACTTCCTGGAGCAGAAGCAAATGTCTTCTCCAGTCTCGTTGACTCAAACTAGGTCTCCTGTCTACGCCTGCACTACGACCAGAAGATATGAGATTATTCTGACTTCGTAGGGCCCAAGCCGCAGACCCCACTCCTAGAATCAGTAATAAAGAGAAGATCTTAAAAGCAGCCAGAGAGAAATGAACCATTGCAGAGAAACATAAATAAGGATGACAGGTTCAAGCAATTCTCCTGCCTCAGCCTCCCATATAGCTGTGATTACAGGCATGCACCACCATACGCAGCTAAGTTTTGTATCTTTAGTAGAGACAGGGTTTTACCATGTTGGTCAGGCTGGTCTTGAACTCCTGACCTCAAGTGATCTTCCCCTCTCAGCTTCCCAAAGTGCTGGGATTACAGGGGTGAGCCACCGTGCCCAGCAATAACCACTTCAAATGTAAATTGTCTACACATCCCAATTAAAAGACAAAGATCGTAAGATTGGATTTTAAAAGCAAGAATAAATGTATCCACACTATAAGAAATAAAAAAATTAAAAGTACAAAGATTGAAAACACTTAGCACAAGAAAGCTGGAGTGGTGCTATTTAACATCAGATTAACACATTTGAGAGTAATGAATACAACCAAGGACAAAGAAGGTCATTTCATAGTGCTAAAAGGATCAGTTCTTCAGGAGGCCATGGCAACCCTAATAGTAGGATTGTTAGGACTGCTATGCACTTAACACCAGAGCTTCAAAATACATGAAGTGAAAACTAATTGAACTGCAAAAGTAAATAGTCAAATCTGGGACCGTAGTGGAAGATTTCAAAATGCTTCTCTCACTCTCAGAAACAGGTAGAACAAGTAGATAGAAAAACTGATAAAATATAGAGGACTTAAATAACATTATCAATCAATTTAACTTAATTGAAATTTATAGACCATTTACCCAACAAAAACTGAACACACATTCTTTGAAAATGCATAATGAACATTTATCACCATAGGCTGTTTACTAGGACATTTTTTTAAAGCCTCCACCTCACACTCTTTAGGATGGCTGTTATCAAAAAGGAAACAGAAAATAACAAGTGTTGGCAAAGATATGAGGCAACTGGAACTCTTGTGCGCTGCTGGTGGGATTGTAAATGGAGCAGCTGCTGTGGAAAACAGCATGGCAGATGCTCAAAAAAAAAAAAAAAAAGAATTACCATATGATCCAGCAATTCCATGTCTGGGCATATACCCAAAAGTATTAGAAACAGGGTCTCAAAGAGTTTATAGCTGTAATATTCTCAATGGCCCAAAGGTGGAAGCAACCCAAGTGTCCATCAACAGATGAAAGAATAAACAAACTGTGGTACGTACACATCATGGAATATTATTCAGCCTTAAAAAGGAAGGAAATGTTGACACAGGCTACGGCACGGATGAAGCTCGAGGATATTAGACTCAGTGAAATAAGCCAGACATGACAGTACAAACACTGTATGATTGCACTTATCTGAGTCCCTTCCTTAGAGCAGTCAGATTCACCGAGACAGAAAGTAGAATGGTCATTGCCGGGGGCTGGGGGAAGGAGAGGAGGAGTTATCGTTTAATGGGAACTGAGTTTCAGTTTTGCAAGATTAAAGAGTTCTGGAGAAGGATAGTAGCGATGGTTGCATAACAATGTGATTGTACTTAATGCTGCAGAACTATGCACCTGAAAATGGTGATGATGGTGAATTGTACATTGTCTGCTTTTTACCACATTTTTAAATACATATATACACTGTTTGACTCCATTTATATGAATTCCTAGAAAATCCCAACTACCCTGTAGTGACAGAAAGCAGATCAAAGACTGTTAGTGGAAGATGACAAAGGAGCATTATCTTGATTGTGGTTTTATGGGTGTGTATTTATGCCAAAACTTACCAAACTCTGTATTTCGAATATGTACAGCTTTTTATTTCACTAAATCCCCAATAAAACTCTTTCTTAAAAAAGTACCTGTTTGAAATTCCTAGCCAGGTTCTGTTTTTTGGACTGACCCCGGAGTGAATCTCTCCTGGCCTCACCAGCCTGCAGTTCAGATGAAACTGTGCTCTTGGTGATAACCTGTGCACACACACAGTCTCTTTCAGAGCCTGCAGACTCAGATAAGACCGTGTTCTTGGTAATAACCTGTAAATAACCCGTACACACATACACACACAGAGTCTCCTTCAGAACCTGCAGGTTCAGATGAGACCACGCTCCTGGTAATAATCCCCACCCCACCCCCACACATTCGGTCTCCTTCAGAGTCTACAGGTTCAAATGAGATCGTGTTCTTGGTAATAATATCTCTCTCTCTCTCTCTCTCTCTCTCTCTCTCTCTCTGTCTCTGTCTCTCTCTCTCTCTCTCTCTCCCCTTCAAGGCCTGCAGGTTCAGATGAGACTGCACTCTTAGTGATAGCCCATGTGCGTGCACACGTGCACACACACGCACGCGGGCACACACACACACACACACACACACACCATCTCCTTCAGATATTTTTAGGAGTCCTCAGCATCTGACCAGGCAGCCTTCCTGGGCTCCACTTATGGGAGGGGAACACGCTCCTCCTTCACACTATATGTCATGTTTTATCACCTTGGCACTAAGACAAGTGACTGTGTCCTAGAGTCTCACAGAATCCCTCATGAATCCTGCATCCCCGGCTTCTGCCCGCAGCTTTTCTTTCCATAAGTTTTTGACGTGGACCCATGGAAGAATTTCTGAGACGGGTGTCAGGATGTCCTCTGTGTTCTTCCCTATTCTTTTCCCCCAGCCTCACTCCTCCAAAAATGCAACTAGAGTCACAAATCCTGCCCCATCGGTTTCCCAGAGATACTCAGATCAGTCTGAATTCTAGGGGTGAATGAAGGTGGTCAGAAACCCTCGTCCACGTGCCTCACGATGAGGATGTAACACCATCTATTAGGACCTCTGGACTCTAGGTTTTTTACATGTTCATTTTACAAATATTTAACACCACTCCTTAAGGAAAACTTAGAAACAAGAGGCTATATTGCTGTTGGGACAAAATGACATGTAAAGTGTTATAGTGTGGCAGAGTTCCCACGTTAAGGCTCCAGACTGTATGCTCTGTTCTCATGCAACACCTACACGTGGACTTGTGAGAACAAAGTCACCAGGTGCTGCTCTGCTGGGTACCAGGAACACTCCACCAGGTGCAAAACCGAAAAGGTGAGGGAATGTGGGACAGGCAGGAGAACCGGTTTCCTTCCCACCCACGCCGTTCTCTGCCCTCACTGTGAAGAAAAGAGGGATGGTGAAGTCTATGCCCCAAGTCTGTGCTTCTTGATGCTTTGCAATTTGTGGAAGAAAGATATGTTCTAATACCCAGAAAACATTAAATTGTGATACCCAAAAACCTAGGGCAGTCAGGCTGCATTTTGGAAGCAGCAGCCAAGAGTACAAGTCCTGGCCCATGGGAAGGAGGAAAAGTGGGAGAAAGCTCGAGACGGCCCTCTGAGTTTCCCTCGGGCAAACGTGGCCTGAACAAGATCCAGCCTCAGTGAAAGAGCAAGACTCTGTCTCAAAAAAAAAAAATTAATTAAAAAAAAAGCAGCTGAAATATTATAGAAGTATGATAGATGATTGATTTTTTAACATATTTTTCTAAATTCTGTAATACTTGTGTTATTTGCAAACTTTTCAAAACATGCAATTTGTTGTGCTTTATTTTATCATTATTTTACTTTTATACCTATAAAAAGAGAGAAAGGCTATGGCCCAATCTGCTTTCAGTGACCATTAGGACCCCAAACTGCTTTCTGTCCATTCTTTAACTCATTTTATTTTTCATTTGTGTCTTTTGTCATTTGAGAAAATAGTCTGGGATGGGCAAGTGGCACTGGTGTTCACTAAAAAATAAATAAAAAGTCTGGCTACAGGGTTGTGCATTTTAATGCTCGATTCAAAACAAACTATTAGTATCCTCAATTTTCTCTATTAATTTTGTTTCAATTTCATTGACTTCTACTATTTATTATTTCCTTCATTCAGTTTACTTTCAGCTTTATTTGCTTTTCTTTTTATACTTTCTTTAGGTAAAAGCTGAGATCATTGAATTGAGATTTTTCTATTTCTCTAATACAGGCATTTAATACTATAAATTTCCCTCTAAGCACTGCTTTAGCTGCATCCCTCAAATTAAGAAATACATTTTCATCCCATTCAGTTAAAAAAAATTCTACCTTGTGATTTCTTCCTTGACCTGTGGATTGTTTGAAAATGTTTTGTCAAATTTCCAAATATTTGAGAATTTTCTGCATACCATTCTATTAATGATTTTCATTTTAATTATGTCACGCAGATAATATACTTTATATTATATGAATCCTTTTATGTTTATTGAGGCCCAGAATAGAATCTATTTTCAATGGTTGAGAAAGGGATCTCTCTTGGTGAATGTTCCATGTGTATTTGTTAAAAATGTGTATTCTGTCTGCTATTCTTGGATGGAATGTCTTGATAGTGTTTTCAGTCTTCTATATTCTTACTGATTTTTTTCATCTACTTGTTCTATGACTTACTGAGAGAGGAGAGTTGGACCACACTTCAACCATAATTATAGATTTTTTAAAATGTCTCCTTTTAGTTCTATCAGTTTTTGCTTAATGCGTTTTGAAGTTCTATTATTAAGTACATTCACATATAAGACTGCACTGTCTTCCTGATTCATTTACCCTGTTAGTATGTGATGTCCTTCTTTAACTCTGGCAATATTCTTTATCTTGAAGTCCACTTTGTCTGATATTAATATAGCTCTTTTGGGTTTCTTTTTATTAGTGTTAGCATGGTACTTTTTTTTTTCATTGTTTTACTTTTAGCCTGTCTATGTCTTTATATTTATAATTGGTTTGTTGTAGTAAGAATATAGTTGGGTCCTGCTTTTTAAAATTCAATCTGATAATTTATCTAATTTCTGGAGCTACTTAAACCATATATATTTAATTTAATTATTGATAGGACCGAATTTAAATCTATCATTATGCTATGTGTTTGTCTCATCTATTCCTTGTTCCTTTTCTTCTTATGCCCTTCCTTGGTGTATCTTAGCTCCCTGAAACCTCCGCCTCCTAGGTTCAAGCAATTCTCCTGCCTCAGCCTCCGGAGTAACTGGGATTACAGGTGCACGCCATCATGCCTGGCTAATTTTTGTATTTTTAGTAGAGATGGGGTTTCACCATGTTGGCCAGGCTGGTCTCAAACTCCTGACCTCAGGTGATCCACCTGCCTCAGCCTCCCAAAGTGCTTGGATTACAAGCATGAGTCACCACACCAGCTGATTTTTCTCCTCTCTTTTTACTCCTTAAGTTTCAGTGTGGATAATTTCCACTGATCTCTCTTCATGTTCACCAATTCTTTCTTCTGCTACATTCATTTTGTGAATAAGCCTGTTGAAGGAATCCTTTAAAGCTGAGACCATGATTATATTAGTCTGCTAAGACAAGCTCTATTTCCAAATACAGTGACATTGGGGACTAGGCTTCAGTATGGAAATTTTGGGTTACACCAGTCAGTCTATAACAATCATTTTCATTGCTCATGTTTCATTTAACTCTTTTTTTAGAGTTTCCACCTCCCTGATCAAATTCTCTGTCATGGGTTGTCCACCTTTTCACTAGACTCTTTAACATATTAATCAGTTAAAACATCTGCTGGTTTGAGCATCTGCACCATCTCTCTGTCTGGTTCTGTTGACTGTTTTGTTTCGTTTGATCTTGCTTTTTGGGATCTCTTACAATTTGGATTGAATGCTGAACTTTGTGTGTAAAGCATGGCAGAGACTGAGGTAAATAACACTGACACTTAGAAATGGCATGTATCTTCTTCTGTTGCTTGATTGAGGTGGGAGCTGATTCAATTTAGGATCTACCCAAGGCTGCACTGATGGGCACATGTGACCTGGGTGTAAAACAGGGTTTCATTGCTTAGTAGGGCCCTGAACTTGGTTTGATGCTCTGCTGTTACCATGCTGAAATCTTAGGAGTTTTGAACAAGAGACCTCATAGTTTCATTCTGCACTGGGCCTTGCAAATTATGTAGCTCATAAGTATGAGTTTGTGCCTGCTTTAGAAAACCTGGAGATAAGAAGCACTCTACAGAAAAGATGAACAAGTCAGGAGGACTTTATGCATCAGTGTCACTAAGTTATGGAGTACAGATGGTTAAGCAAATATATCCAGCCAATAAGATAGTGTTTTTCAAAAGCCACTGAGATCTGCTCTGGAAATTGAAGGTTAGAGACCACTAATAGAACCAGCCATTGCCTCAAAGACCTAAATCATACAACTTTGTCAATTAGGCCAGGTAGATAACATAACTAGCCAGAATTTCTCTTTAAAATTGGACTTACCAGGTTAAATGAAGAATGACCAATATGAATATGCTTTTAATGATAGAATTCTTAGAATAATCTTGTATACTTGTAACTTTATGAATGTTCTTTCCATTATGTTATAATTAGATTAAGTTTCTTATAATAATAAGCTTCTTTCTCTTTAAAAATATAACATCACTATATGTTCTATATCAATGTAACATAATGAAATTTATTTTAAATCACAAAAATGTAATGAGGATGTGGGGATAGGCTTACTAATATGTTAAAATTGATGAAAATAAATAATATACTATATGGTTTTCCTTCCATCAGGAAAATGAAAACACTATAGCTAATACAAAAGAAATCTACAAGGGAAAAAACCCCAAGCCTATTGGAAATGTAGTTTCTCCTTTTAGAAGTATTGTCAGGAGAAAAGTTAGTTGTCAGGGCCTGGCGTGGTGACTCATGCCTGTAATCCCAGCAAGTTGGGAGGCCAAGGTGAAGAGAATCCCTTGAGCCCAGGAGTTCAAGACCAGCCTGCACAATATAGGGAGACTCGGTGTCTTAAAAAAAAAAATTAGCTGTTACAGAAAAACCAAAAATAATGATGAACAACATAGATGTTCTCCTTCACATTCAGTAAATTCTAAGAAAGACAGCCCAGGCTGGTTTGGTCCTTCTGGTGTCAGAGACTCACCCTCTTTCCATCTTGTTCCTACTCTATGGATGGCTTGCGGCTTCCATTTTCAAGAGTCCTCATGGACCAGTATTACTGCTGGAGTTCCAGTCATTATGTCTGCATTCCAACCAGCAAGAAGGAAGAAGGGTTTGGAATGGCACATTTTCTCCTTTCAAGGACATTTCAATTAAGTCACAAAATATAAAGCACATTTTTTGTTTTTATATTTATTTTGCATCCATAAACAATATTTGTGTATTGCTTTTGGGAGAGCATGTAGAGAGAGTTTCTGAAAGAGATGAACCATCTTTTAGGTCTAACAGTCTTCCCTAGCTGAGCCACCCTCGTCTACCAGGATCCAAATTCTAAATCTGTTATTGGAGCCAGCTGCGGTGGCTCATGCCTGTAATCCCAACACTCTTTGAGAGGCTGAGATAGGAGGATCTCTTGAGCCCAGGAGTTTGAGACCAGCCTAGGCAACATAGCGAGACCCTGTCTCTCAAAAAAAAATTTTTTTAATTAAACAAAATTAAAAAGATAAAATCCATTATTGGTCTTGTATTTTGGAAACAGTTTCGTTTTAGAAGACTATTTATTTTATTTATTTAAAACAGCTGACTTGGGTGGTTTTTTTTTTTTTTAAAGAAAAACACTTTGTTTATAACAGCTAAAGATATAATTTGGGGAAAAAAGAGAGATAAATGACTCTAACTTCAGAGAAATAAATAAAATAGTTTTATTTATTAATAAATAAATAAAGGTTCATTAATAGCTTATGTTTCAACTTAGAAGCCTATAAATTCTTACATTTAAAAAATTATAACATCTATAAAATGTTATACCTTATAGACATTTATTCTTAACATTTTAGGTCAAGGACTCTTGAAATAACAAATAAATAATTATTTGTCAATTTTAAAAAATAGGCTGGGCACAGTGCTTCACGCCTGTAATCCCAGCACTTTGGGAGGCCGAGGCAGGTGGATCACTTGAGGTCAGGAGTTTGAGACCAGCCTGGCCAACATGGTGAAACCCCGTCTCTACTAAAAATACAAAAACTAGCTGGACATGTTGGCGTGCTCCTGTAGTCCCAGCTACTCAGAGGCTGAGGCAGGAAAGTCATTTGAACCCAGGAGGCAGAGGCGGAGGCTGCGGCTGCAGTGAGCCGAGATTGTGCCACTGCACTCCAGCCTGAGTGACAGAGTGAAAAATAAATAAATAAGAAAATAAAATAAAATGAAATTCATGAACCAAATTCATTTCAAGTAAATTAAATATTTCTGATTTTCTAACATGGTAGGGGAATAGAAACACTTCTAATAGTTGCCTGGGCTAAAAGAAGATTGCTATGGACTAGGTGTTGCCAAGGCTATGGCTTGACTTTGATTTGCATGAGATTTTGATAATTTTCATTTTCTTTTTCTTTTTTCTTTTCTTTTTTTTTTTGAGACAGAGTCTCACTATCGTCCTGGCAGTGCAGTAATGTGATCTCCTGGCTCACTGCAACCTCCACCTCTCCTCCCTCAGCCTCCTGAGTAGCTAGAATTACAGGCATGCACCACCACACCTGGCTAATTTTTATATTTTTAGTAGAGATGGGGTGTCACCCTGTTGGGCAGGCTGGTCTTGAACTCCTGACCTCAAGTGACCCTCCCACCTCAGTTTCCCAAACTGTTGGGATTACAGGCATGAACCACTGTGCCTGGCTGGATTTGTATATTTTTTTCTAAAACCATAATCATTATTTATAAACAGAGAGATTTCACACAAGGAGGTATAATTTCAAAGTCTCTTAAAAAACTAAAAATATGCTGGCATAGTGCCTCACACCTGTAATCCCAACACTTTGGGAGGCCAAGGCAGGCGGATTGCTTGAGCCCAAGGGTTCAGCACCAGCCTGGGCAACATGGCAAAATCTCGTCTCTGCAAAAACACAAAAATTAGCCTGACAAGGTGGTGTCCTCCTGTAATCCCAGCTACTTGGAAGGCTGAGTCAGGAGGATCATGTGAACCCAGGAGGTCAAGGCTGCAAAGAGCTGTGATCATGCAACTGTACTCCAGGCTGTGCAACAGAGCAAGACCCTGACTCAAAACAAAACAAAAAACCAAACTAAGACACGAATTGCTCTCTTAGACTCTACCACAGCTTCTAGCCTACTCCGTCTCATCTGGTGCCCTGCCCCGCAACCCTGTGGCCTGTACCCTGTAGGCATTGGGCTTTGCGATTCCCAGATACATCTTGGGTTTACCTTTTTTAAACCTTGAGGTTCTGTCACTCTCTCCTTTCATTTTCTCCTGAGATCATTAAGAGATGAACCAAAAAACAAAGGTGAAGGCAGAAAGCTCCTCAAAGATCTCCCTTCTCCCAGATTTGTACAGGAGATAAGGAAGGGAGAGAAGGAAGAGAAAGGGTAACAATCTTCAGTGAGGTGAGGGAAGAGGCCGCGCCATGTGCTTAGGAGGATGGTGGCAGTAGGGATGAAGCAAGCAGGAGGGGACCTGAAGCCACTTCCTCTTGGGGCACTCCACTTTCTCATTTTACCATCTTAGTTGGGCGTCATCTTGCTGTAAGAAGGGACAGCTAGAGACCTGGAACATTGCTCCCAGCTGTTGGGACATCCACGCAGGGCAGGGCTTCTATCCTCACCATCTGTTCGTGGGACCTCCCCACCCACCTTCGCCCTCCTCTGGCATTCTGCCTGGAAAGATGGCCCTCGCTTAGTATCACAGATAATATTTCTGCAGACACTCTTTGACCCCTACATTGTACTTAACATTTTTAGCTAACAGCTTTCTCTACAATCACCTTGGATAGTTTACAAAGGGCAACATATTATAGAGTATCTGTTATATATTTCATATCTAACATGTATTGAGAGCTTATTGTATGTTAAGCACTGTTCAAAATGTTTTGTTGGCTCTTAATCTTCTTAAACTTCTCAAACAACCTATGGTGCAGATTCTATTATTTTCATTTTACAGTTGAGGAAAGGAAGGCACAGAGAAATTAATAATTTGCCCAAAGGAACCCATCTGGAGATAGATAAATGAATAGATATATAGATAGGGATGCACACACACATAGACATAAAGCATACATAAATATGAAAACCAGGCTAGACACAGTGGCTCACACCTATAATCCCAGCACTGTGAGAGGCAGAAGGATCCCTTGAGGCCAGAAGTTTGAGACCAGCCTGGGCAACATAGTAAGACCTTGTCTCTACAGAAAAAAAAAAATTTAATTAGCTGGGTATAGTGAACAAGCGTCAGTAGTCCTGGTTACTTGGGAGGCTGAGGCAGGAGGATTGCTTGAGCCCAGGAAGTCAAGGCTACAGTGAACTATAATTGTGCCACTGCACTCCAGCCTAGATGACAGAGCAAGATTATTGTTTTTAAAACTTATGAAAACCTATCTCATAATTCTCATTCACAATATGTGATGCTCAAAAGCAGATATTCACAGGGCTCCTGCATAAGAGGTGCAAGGTATTACAGAAATAAGGAAGCAAAAAAAAAAAAAAAAAAAAGAAAGAAGTAGAAAAAAAAGAGGGGCTTCTGATAGTGAATGGTGAGTGTAATTCATATGTTCTTGAAGACTCAGAAGAGGCTTGAAACTGCAAAGCCGCTGTTTTATTCACATGACTTCTGCTCATCATTGTCTTCTACATGTGCCCAAGTGCCAGGAACAGACACTTAGGGCCAATAAAACACAGAACTGGAGAGAATGTGCTTTCAATTAAAAAGTACAATTGCAAAACAGCTTTGAGTTCAAAACCAGGCCGGGTGCAGTGGCTTACGCCTGTAATCCCAGCACTTTGGGAGGCCAAGGATGGTGGATCACCTGAGGTCAGGAGTTCGAAGGTCAGCCAGGCCAACATGTAGAAACCTCTTCTTTACTAAAAGTACAAAAATTAGCCAGGCATGGTGGCACATGCCTGCAGTTCTAGCTACTCAGGAGGCTGGGGCACGAGAATGGCTTGAACCCGGGGAGCAGAGGTTACAGTGAGCTGAGATCACGCCACTGGACTCCAACCTGGGTGAGAGAGCGAGACTTCATCCAAAAAAAAAAAAAAATACAAAAACAAACAAAAAAACAATGAAACTTTTAATAGTTGTTAAAACCACTCTACTCTGACATGGTCAAATATTCAAAGTTCAAGAATCCATTTTACAACTTGATTTTTCCAGCTGCTAAGTGATTATATTATGCTTGGAAGGCTACGAATTCATATAATTGGGTGAATTATCAAGAAATGAATTGGTCTCTTGGGAATTTTTCCTTTCAAAGACTCATCACAGGTAAAAAGAAAGTGAAGGGTAATTTTCCCCAAGAGCAGGCCAGCTTTGTGTTCTAGAATTTGGGGTTCTTTCACCCATAGATGCAGTTCACTGACTGTTTATGTGTTTGAGATTGATTTGTTTATCTGACTGCAGGGCACCAAGGAGACTGACCAAATAGACATTTTTTTTAAGGAAGAACAAGGCTAATTAAAACAATCTGGCTAGATTGTCAATGACGATAAGTGGACACACAAAAGTATCTGGAGAAGAGTGAGCTAACTAGAAAGGAGTGAGGTGGGTTTGCTGAGACAGAGGGCAAGGTGAATCTGGGCCATGACTGTCTTAGTGGTGACCAAGGCCACCCAGGCCCAGGCCACCCTCCTCTATTTTTCCTGAGTTTTGGTACAACCCCAGCGAGGGGGAGATAATTATTTGCCATACCAGGGAGTGGAGGAAAAAACAATATTAAATTTTTGTTGATCTTGCCAAGTGGAAGCTCAGAGCCACATCTGACATAATTTACAAAAATAAGGCAATGTGATGTTTTTTATACTTGAGTATTGAAAGGCAATTCCTTCTTCTATACCCAGTATTTTTTTTCTGCTCTTAAGCGAGACCCTCTCTGTGAGTCAACTCATTTTCTTTCATTTTCCCCACTTCAGTCTCACTGCCTTGAGGTCTCCAGGTTGGCTGCAGCACTTGGATTCCCTGCGGGGACCCTACAGACTCTAACTGGCCCTTGTTCCTAAGTCAATCAGAAACCAAGTACACTATCACTGGGTGACCATTAGAAATGCATCACCTTGGCCGGGTGCAGTGGCTCACACCTGTAATCCCTGCACTTTGGGAGGCCAAGGTGAGAGGATCTCTTGAATCCAGGAGTTTGAGACCAGCCCAGGCAACATGGAGAAACCCCATCTCTACAAAAAGTACAAAAATCATCTGGCGTGGTGGTATGCCCCTGTAGTCCAGCTACTTGAGAGGCTGAGGTGGAAGGATTTGAGCCTAGGAGGTCTAGGCTGTAGTGAGCTGTGATGGCTCCACTGTGCTCCAACCTGGGCAACAGTGAGACCCTGTCTCAAAAAATTAAAATAAAATAAAATAAAGTAATGTGGTGAATTGTATGTCATATGAATATATCTCCATTTAAAAATTCAAGATTCTAACACGGACACAAAAGAATCCCTTAACCTGAGCCACAGCTCTCTTCTTCCTGATGTGTCAGTCCACCATCCTACCCTCTGCCTGGCTCATCTACCATCCTCCCCCTCTGCCTGGCTCATCTACCATCCTCCCCTCCGCCTGGTTCTATCTGCCATCGTCCCCTCCACCTGGCTCCATCTACCATCCTCCCCTCCGCCTGGCTCCGTCTGCCATCCTCCCCTCCGACTGGCTCCGTCTGCCATCCTCCCCTCCGCCTGGCTCTGTCTGCCATCCTCCCCTCTGCCTGGCTCTTCTCCCCAGCTGGGTCCTCTGTCTGCACTTCACTGACAGCCTATGGCCAAAGACCCTGTCACTAGGACTTGTCTTTCCTGAGCCTAAGCCTCATCCTCACCTCCAGCTCTGCTGTAAATGATAACTGCTGAGCTGAGTCCCACCCTGCATGGGTCCCCTGCGAGAAGCCCCAGAATGACCCTCACCTGAGTCTCTCCTGAATGGTGGACGTTCAGCCAAAGATGCCCACTCTCCTCAAGCCATCTCATTTCCTTTGGTCTGAGAAAGTAGATATTGGACTTTGTTCTCAAAAATAATGATATTGTGTTGTTATGAGTTGAAATGTGTCCACCTACAATATATGCTGAAGTCCTAACCCCTAACCCTCAGAATGTGACCTTATTTGGACATAGAGTCTTTTTTTTTTTTTTTTTTGAGACAAAGTCTCGCCCTGTCGCCCAGGCTAGAGTGCAGTGGCACGATCTCGGCTCACTGCAACCTCTGCCTGCCGGGTTCAAGCAGTTCTCCTGCCTCTGCATCCCAAGTAGCTGGCACTACAGGCACATGCCACCATGCCTGGCTAATTTCTTGTATTTTTAGTAGAGATGGAGTTTCACCATGCTGGCCAGGCTAGTCTCAAACTCCTGACCTTGTGATCCACCTCGGCCTCCCGAAGTGCTGGGATTATAGGCATGAGCCACCATGCCCAGCCTGGAGATAGGGTCTTCGCCAAGACAATCAAGTTAAAATGAGGTAACTGGGACAGACCCTAACGCAGTATGACTGGTGTCCTTATAAGGAGACAGAATTTGGATGTTGACATGCACAGAGGCAGGATTCTGGGAAGAGACAAAGGGAGAGGACAGCCGTGTGGCAGGAGCAATGGCAAAGGAAAAACAAGAACAGCTGGTGAATGCCACACCCTGCACACGGCCAGGAAGGGCTTTCAACGAGAGCCACCAGGCAGCTGCGACACCTCAATTTCAGCCTTCCAGCCTCCAGGACTACGAGACAACACATTGCTGTTGTTTCAGGCCACACGATGTTTGGTATACTTTGTTGTGGCAGGCCTAGAAAATTAATACATAAAGAAAAGGCCAGGCGTTGCCAAAGTGTGGATGGCAGGGTCACACATTTTAAAAAGAGACACCCATGCTGCTCCTGAAAATGACCAAGCTGTTGATACACACAGCAGCTTGAACGGATCTACAGAGAATTGTACTGTGTGCAAAAGCCGACCTTGAAAAGCTAC
This sequence comes from Cacajao melanocephalus, assembly GCA_963573385.1. NCBI lineage: Eukaryota > Metazoa > Chordata > Mammalia > Primates > Pitheciidae > Cacajao > Cacajao melanocephalus. Next base: position 41,296 of record CAUYLG010035871.1, read on the forward strand.
ACGCAGGATGCTTTTATTTATGTAACAAACATTCTTGAAATGACAAAGTTGCAGAGATGGACAGCATCGGTGGCCACCGGGGCTTAGGGAAAGGGGAGAGAGGCAGATGGCTGCGGCTATAAAAGGACAGCACGAGGGAGCCTGGTGTGCCGACTGCCCTGCATCTTGGCTGTGGAGGGGCCACAACCGCCTATGATGTGACAAGATTGCGTAGAACTAAACACACACACGTGTGTGTAACACTGGTGACATCTGAACGTCTATGGGTTGTATTCATGTCAATTTCCTGGTTGTGATATTGTACAGTTTCTTTCCACAACGTAAATAAACATTGTACAATTTACTTTTCACAAAGTAAATAAAGTAGTTATTCAACATACTACCATTGAGGAAAACTGAGTCTAGGGTATACAGGATCTCTCTGTATCATTATAGCTACATGAGAGTCTCCACTTATCTCAAAATGAAAAGTTTTTTTTTAAGATACCATTGATTCATATCAATTTAACCCAGGAAAGTAGTCTCTATGAAATATGGATAAAATTAAGTATAATTTCCATCTAAATACAATTCAAGATGTTGGATCCTTTTCTTTAAGAGATTAACTGACAATCCAAAATAAAATTTCAAAATTTCATGTGAATGAACAAACACAAGAGTATTTTTTAAAAGGATAGCAAAGAAACTTTGGGGAGGAGGAACTTATGGGGCAGACCATATCCTGCAAGATTTGAAACATTACAGAGCTATAGTAACTGGCAGAGACTGTAGAACAGAGTAAGTATCCCAGCAATGGATTAATTATCTAAGTGAAAATAATTTATGATAATATTTTTAAAAGGTTAAAAAAAAAAGAGGCTTTGAGTGTAGAATGGCGTTTCAAATCAATAATTGGCCTTGGTCCTTTCCAGTTAAAACATTCAATTTATACAGTGAGGGAAAGTCTAGACCAGCACTGAACACTACCTGTAGCTCTTAGGAGTTAGCACAGAAAACAGCACAGGTGATAGTGGAGAATAGCAGAGTGTCATACTCTCTAACAGTTAAAATTAATGACCTACCATTACATGTATCAAAAAAGATTGATCTGGAGAAATTAATGCTAAGGGAGAGAGAAAGTTTTGGAATGACACGATAGTGCAGGCTGAGTCTCCCTTACCTGGAATGCTCGGAATGTGAAATATTTCAGATTTCAGATGTTTTCAGATTTTGGAGTATTCAGTACACACAAGGAGATATCTTGAGGATGGGACCTAAGTCTAAACATAAAATTCATTTATGTTTCATATGTATCCCATACACATAGCCTAAAAGTAGTTTCATACAATAATTTGTGCATGAAACAGTTTGTGTCCATTGAACCCCCAGAAAGCAAAGGTGTTGCCATTGCAGCCGCCCACATGAACAGCCTACGGATGATTGCCATCATCATCACTCCCGACTCTGAATGTATGTGCTACCTTTATAAGCAATCATTTTCTTACACTTATTCACACATGAGTACTTAACAGTAAAAAAGATGACGTAGCATGACACCAGTGAAAACATAATGTGCTAAGGGACACTAGGCAGCCCAGTGGCATCATCAGAGCCCTGAATCAGCAACAGACAACAGCAACCACAACAGTGGGCTTCGTCTCGACCTATGATGTTGTATTGAGATTAAAACATTACAGCAGGCCAGGCTCGGTGGCTCAGGCCTACAATCCCAGCACTTTGCAAGGCCAACACAGGCGGTTCACCTGAGATTAGGAGTTTGAGACAAGCCTGGCCAACATGGTCAGGGTGAAACCCTGTCTCTGCTAAAAATTTAAAAAAAAAAAAGCCGGGTGTGGGGGCAGGTGTCTGTAATCCCAGCTATTCAGGAGGCTGAGATGGGAGGATCACCTGAGCCGGGGAGCTCAAGGCTGTGGTGAGCTGGGATCATGCCACTGCACTCCAGCCAGGGCAGCAGAGTGAGACCCTGCCTCAAAAAAAAAAAAAATAGGAAAAGGTCACTGTAAGCTAAACCTTGAGCCTAGCGCCTAGCCACACAAGCAGAACCCTGGAGAAGTCCCTACCCCCAAGGTAGGAGTTTGTAGCTAACAGTTTCTTGGGCTTTTGGTGCTCAGTGGCTGGAGACTGGGGAAGCTACATCATGAATAAGGGGCTTTTGTTCTCTTTTCTGGGCTGAATCGCGAAGCAGCAACTTATAACCATCTGGCCATGTGCCGGTATCTTGCAGGGCTGCTTACCTTGAAAAAGCGCTAGGTGCTGGAGCAGGACAGGTGCAAGCAAAAGAAGACTCTGTGAAAGGGTCCTGCAGGGTTTAACACGGGACAAGTCAGTACAGGGTCCTCACCTTGCTTATCCTGCCTCAAACACACACCGTGCTAATCCTTCAATCAGCCCATCGCATACTTTCATCATGGTGCCTGTAGGCGCTTGCTCTGCAGTGTTCACGGCATCATCTTCGTCATCGCTGTTATCACAATCACCTTGCTTCAGAACTGTTTCCCATTGTTCATCATTTGTCAATGAACAAACAACTGAAGCCTCGCTATTGATGTTAAAAACTTGTATATCCACTTCTTCCAGCATGCTGACAGACTCTGAAGGTAAATTTTTTGCCTGTGTAGGGAGGTCAGACATCATTTTTTCCCACTTTACATATGACATTCTTCCATGTCATCACCTTATTCATCATGATCACTGAACAAATTCGCAGACCAGAGGTCATGCCACGCACGCAAGGCTGTGTCGTCAGTCACTGTGTTCCAAGCATTGGGAACAGCACTGGCATCCTGCATGCTCAACGCCTTTTGAAAACTTCCACACTCACCCCTCTGTTCATTGCTGCTAGCATGCTGTGTTTCCATGTTTACTCTCCATTGAGCTAAGGTCACATGGCTGAAGTCATGAAGTCACATTTGGAAGGAAGCTCATGGCATAACAATTATTTTTAATGAGAGTTTCAGCTGGAGGATGAGCAGAACAATTGTCAAAGAAAAACAAAATCTTGTAGTGGTCATCCGGTCCATCCTCTCTACAGTGACACAGGCCACTGCCCCAAAATATTTGTGAGACTTATCAGAAATGATGTCCCTGTTTACATGTAATCTCAGCTACTCAGGAAGCAGAGGTGGGAGGATGGCTTGAGGCCAGGAGTGTGAGAACAGCCTTGGCAACAGAGTGAGACCTCATCTCTAGAAATAAATAAATACCCGCCAGGTACTTGGGAGGCCGAAGCAGGAAGATTGCTTGAGTCCAGGAGTAGAAAGCTACCGTGAGCTATGATTGCACCACTGCACTCCAGCTGGGAAACAGAGTGAGACCTCATCTCTAAAAAAAATTTGAAAAAAGAGGCCAGGCATGGTGGCTCACACTTCTAATCCTAGCACTTTGGGAAGCCAAGATGGATGGATCACCTAAGGTTAGGAGTTCGAGACCAGCCTGGCCAACATGGAGAAACCCCGTCTCTACTAAAAATACAAAAACTAGCTGGGCCTTTGTGGTGGGCACCTGTAATCTCAGCTACTCGGGAGGCTGAGGCAGGAGAATTGCTTGAACCTGGGAGGTGGAGGTTGTAGTGAGCCAAGATTATGCCATTGCACTCCAGCCTGGGCAGTAAGAGTGAAACTCCATCTCAAACAAAAAAAGAAGAAGAAGAAGTCCCTGGTAATTCACGTCTTACATTAGGATAATAATGAACTGGTAGAAGACCACTCCTTGAAAGGCAGCCTTTGCCTGTCACAGCAGTTTGGGCTTATGTGTGCCTGTTGCATTAGTACAACCCAGCACAGTTCTGTCCTTGGCTTCCTTAATTCCCATTGAGACTGTCTGATCCGCAGTGGTCAGTGTCTTTCTGGGACAACAGCACCAAAACAGTGATGTTTCCTGGGCATTACAGACTTGTTCTGGTGTCAGGCTTTCATCAGCGATGACGTTGGCAAACTCACCAACGAATTACTCTGCTGCTTTGTGATTAGCAGACGCTTTATCGATACAAATCTTTAAAAATTTAATGCCATATTTTTTCTTAAATTCTGCAACCAACCTTGAATATTCACAATTCCCTTCCATTTTCAGTTCATTATAATAGATTGTTCTTGTTTCATGATCAGCATCATTAAGTGGCATGTGTCCACTGTGATGTTGATGGGTCACTTTTCCAGTGCACAGTTGGGACCTTCCTTTTTAACTTTATGCAGTGTTTTTCTATTTTTCATTAACTCCTATTAGTCACTTGCAGCACAGAACTTCCACAGTCTATCCCTCTGTTTCTTCAGGTCCTATATGGTGGTCATTCCAACACTGTACTTTTCTGTGAGACATTTCACAATTACACCACTGCCCAGCATCTCCAACAGTTGGACTTTCTGTGTCATAGATAAACATAAATGCTTTCTTTTATTATCACTGTTATCCACAGGGGTATCTGCAGACTTTTGTGACATTTTCTTTCCTTCCCTCCTTCCTTCCTTTCTTCCTTCCTTCCTTCCTTCCTTTCTTTTGTGACAGAGTCTCACTCTATTATTCAGGCGGAGTCCAGTGGCACAATCTCGGCTCACTGCAACCTCGGCCTCCTGGGTTCAAGCGATTCTTGTGCCTCAGCCCCCTGAGTAGCTGGGATTACAGATGTGTGCCACCACACGAGGCTAATTTTCATATTTTTAGTAAAGGGGTTTCACCATTTTGCCCAGGCTGGTCTCAAACTCCTGAGCTCAAGTGATCCACCTGCCTCGGCCTCCCAAAGTGCTGGGATTACAGATGTGAGCCACTGCACCTGGCCAACATTTTCAACAATATCATTAGACCACAGAGCAGAGAATAAGCAGAAATACCACAGTGAGCAGTGTACAGAAGCAGGCCTTGGCTCCATATGGGAAATTGTGGGGATGTGTCATGGGTGTGTTTGATCTGCACACATGCCATTTCACCACCCTTTGTGTGCACACTTGCATGGGGGAATCTGGGTGTGCACAGAAAAGATATCTCTCAGCTGAAGAGAGCTGAGAGAGTCTTTTTTGCCCTTAGGGATGCTGAATAAACAATGTGTTGTCTGCCTGTGTTTTGATTGCCACCCACCCCATGATATCAGGTGTGGAATTTTCCACTTATGATGTAATATCAGAGCTCAAAAACTTTTAAATTTTTGACCATTTTGGATTTGGGATTTGGAGATCAGGAATGCTCAACCTGTATGGTACTCTTCATATGAAGTGTTTTTTTTTTTTGAGACCGAGTCTCTTTCTGTCACCCATGCCAGGTGCCTCCCAAGCAGCTGGGACTACAGGCCAGAGTGCAGTGGAGCAATCTCAGCTCATTGCAACCTCCACCTCCCAGGTTCAAGCAATTCTCATGCCTCAGCCTCCCAAGTACCTGGGATTACAGGTGCGTGCCACCACACCCTACTAATTTTTGTATTTTTAGGAGAGATGGGGTTTCACTATGTTGGCCAGGCTGGCAGGCTGGTCTCTAACTCTTGATCCGCATCAGCCTCCCAAAGTGCTGGGATTACAGACGTGAGCCATTGCACCCGGCCTCATATAAATTTTTAAAAATGTAAACCATCCTGTCTGTTGCACATGGATATACACATGGAAAAGGGGCCATAGAATGCCTGATAATGGTGAGTACCAATTTCAAGAAACATCACCTGGGAGATGGTGGAAGACGGGGGAAGAGAAAGATGCAGGAATACAGAGCGGCTTCAAATTTATCTGTAATTTTTTTGATTCCAAAAAATATCTGAAGCAAACATTGAGCAGACATACTAAGATTTAATAAGACTAGGCAGTAAGCTCAGGGATATCCACTATATTTATCGATGGCTATACTTCAAAGTATGTTTGAAATTTACGTTATTTAACAACACATTTATATGTAATGAAATAGAGTTCTTTTAAGTACATTAAATTTAAAATTTTATTTTCAAATTTTAAAATTTACTTTTGGCCAGAATTCAGTAAAATGGACACTTTAACACAATGCTAATTAGAAGGTATATTGATACAAGATTTCTGGAAAGCAAGATAGAAATATCTGTGTAAAAGAAAAAAGCCTTTTAAAATATTCTGTACCAGTTGACTCAGTAGTTCCACTGCAGGAAATCTATCCTAAACAATCTTAAATTCACGAGATTTTGTAGAAAGATATTTATGACAATGTTATTTTTAATATTAATGTAATAGAGGGGATGTTAAACTATGGTAATTTGCAGCCATTAAAACCTTTTACAAAGCATTTGTAATAATGGAGAAATCTCTACTTCATAATGTTCATAGAATAAAGAAAATGATCTATTTTATACATTCTATTGAATGCTCAGCCTGCATTCAATAAAGCTTGAATATATTTGACAATATTAAGGAACATTGTTACTTTTAAATCTGATCTTATCATCTTGAGATATATTCTTAAGTATTGAGGGAAATTGAATAATGTGGGATTTCCCCAGTTGGAGTAAGGGTGGCTATTCCTGCTTAGAAGAAAGAATGGGCCTTGTGTGGTCACTAACAGGTGGTAGGTTCATTATTCTTTCTCCTTTTTTTTTTTTTTTAATTTAAGAGACAGGGTCTGGCTCTGTTGCCCAGGCTGGAGTGCAGTGGCACCATCATAGCTCACTGCAGCCTTAAACTCCTGGGTGCAAACAATCCTCCCACCTCAGCCTCCCAAGCAGCTAGGACTACAGGCACGTGCCACCACATCAGGCTAATTTTGTTTTAATTTTTTGTATAGGTAGGGATCTCACTGTGTTGCCCAGGCTGGTCTCCAACACTTGGGCTTAAGTGATCCTCCTGCCTCTGTCTTCCAAAGTGCTGGGGTTACAAGCATGAGCCACTGCATCTGGCCTCTACTTTTGATATTTGAAAATGTCCACAACAAAAGAAGCTTTCATAAGTCTGAAACACACAAAATGTTGACATTGATTCTATTTACAGGTTGGATCCAAGTGGGTTTCCCAATCCTCTGCATTCCTTTGTTCAGTATGTTTACATTTATGCCCATTTTAAACTTTTAGGAAAAGAGAGCAAGTGCAGTCATGCCTCACCTAGTGACAGAGATAGTTTCTGAGAAGCTTATCAGATGATTTCCTGATTTTGCCAGCATCACAGAGGACTTACACAATTTGAACAGCATAGCCTGCTATGCATTGAGGCTGCATGGCCTCTCCTGCTGCTCCGAGACTGCAAAGCTGTGCAGCATGAAGCCTGCTGAATACTGCAGGCAACTGTAACACAATGGTAAGGATTCATGTATCTAAACATAGAAACGGTACAGTAAAAACACGAAATCATCATCTTATGGGACCACCAAGGCATATATCAGCTGGCATTAACAGAAAGGTCGTTAGGCTCCACATGACTGTAGGAAAAGCTTTCATTTACTCTTTTCCCACTGTGTGCGTGGGGGGGGTGGGGTAGGGGGTGCGGATGTAGAACAACCTACATTTATACTCCACTAAATTATTTTGTTTGTTTTGTTTTATTTTATTTTATTTTTATTTTTTTGAGACCAAGTCTTGCTGTGTTGGCCAGGCTGGAGTGCAGTGGTGTGATCTCAGCTTACTGCAACCTCAGCCTCCCGGGTTCAAGCGATTCTCCTGCCTCAGCCTCCTGAGTAGCTGGGATTACAGGCATGCACCACCACGCCCAGCTAATTTTTGTATTTTTACTAGATACTGGGTTTCACCATGTTGACCAGGCTGGTCTCCAACTCCTGACCTCAGGCGATCCACCTGCCTTGGCCTCTGAAAGTGCTTGGATTACAGGAGTGGCCACCACCTGTAGGTCCGGCCCTAAATTCTTTTATTTAAGTTTCATTTTAAGTTCAGGGGTACATGTGCAGGTTTGTTTATAGGTAAACCTATGTCTTGCGAGTTTGTTGTACAGATTATTTCGTTTTCAAAGAAAATTTGCAAGTATCTCACAAACACCTTATCAACATGCTGTAAGATTTTAAGAAGCAATGGCCGAGGCTTGGAGATGTCTCGTCCTGCCCAATGTCACCCCTAGACCTGAGAATCTGTGGGAGCTTACAGACCCGGTTCTCAGGCTTCACTTGAGACCCCAAGAAAGAAAAAACCCACCTGCCAAAGAGGAGGATGGCAGCCTGGAAGAATCTAAGGAAGCCAGGCGCAAAGGTGAAGCGTTGTGGCTCCTCTCCCGCTTTTCCTCCCTCCCACTCTCTCCTTCTAATACAAGACATTTTCTTGGGGAGCAAAGCTGCAGCAGGAATTCGGCAAAGTCGCAGAGCTGGGGCCCCAGCGGGCGCCGGTTGCCGCGGGAGCGATCAGTTGGCAGGGGCTGAGCTCCGCCCGGGCCAGAGCGCACCAGGCAGGTCCCCGCGTCTCCGCGCCGCGGCGACACCTCCACAGGCACTCACCCAGGCCGGCCGCTCAAAGCCGAGCGCAGGGCCCCAGAGGGAGACCTGGAAAGTCGAAGCCGTGCAGCTGGAGGCGACTAGCGCGGGGCGAGGTCCAGTGGATCCGAGCGCAGAGGGGACTGGAGAGAATCTGCTCTCCGACGGCTTCGCCCACTCTCTCCGCAGTGTGGACACCGAACCGAGTGCACACTGGGGATCCTGGAGCACGAGGAGCGCGGAGAACCGGGAGGCTCCCGGGCTTGCGTGGGTAAGGTCCTGGGGCCCCACCGGGCACGGCGCGGCCTTTCGAGGACAGGGGCGGCTGTGCGGGGCCGTGGCGGCCGGTGCGGCTCCTTCCCCAGCAGGGGTGGGGACGCTGAGTCACGGATCTGTCACCGCTCGGCATCTCTCCTCAGCCCTCCGGGGGCCAAAGCAAAAGCGAAAGCGAATGCGCCTGGCGGGACAGCAGGTCCCAGAGCCGCGCTCGCCAGCTCCCCGGGGCCTGGGCAGCGCTCGCCCCGGGCGCCCAGCGGGGCCCTGCGAAGCGGCGGCCATGGCCCGGCGGCGGGAGCGCGGCTGCAGGACCCTGGGCCTCCCGGCGCTGCTACTGCTGCTGCTGCTCCAGCCGCCCGCGACTCTGGGTAGGGAGCTGGGAGCCGGCGCGCCTGGGCGGGGCTCGAGAGGGGGCCGGGGCGTCGAGCAGGACGGAACCGAGCGCTCCATCCCCTCGCCCGGCCGCGCGGGCGTCGGTGCCCTACGGAGCGCTGTGCGCTCAGGCCCCAGCAGGGGAGGGGGTGCGGCGCCTGGCAGGAGCGACACCTGCGGGGAGCCGGGGTCTCTGGGGTAGCGCAGTGGCTGCACCCGGGTCACCCACGGAAGGGAGCGGGCGGTCAGGCTGGGGTCCCCGAAGCCGAGGGCAGGAGCAATTCCGAGAAGCCAGTTTTGGCCACACAGAGCCGCCGGTGTCCAGCTTCCGAGACACGCGCGAGTGCGCTTCTCCCAGGCGCCAGGACAGCAAGGCGTGTGTTGCAAGGCAAGCGGTCTTCAGACGGGTCCGGGAGAAACGACCCCTCCCGGCTCCTAGGCAAAAATAAATTATGTCAGTGGGAGCTCAGAGACTGGCGAGGAACTGGGTCCCGGGGGGGAAAACGTGTTGGGTAAGTCGCACACCTGGGGACCTGGAAACGACTTCCAATTCTTAAGCTACCAGGAAACCTGCAGAGGCCGCCGGGACGGGGTGAGAGCCAGGGATTGGAAGTGCGGGGAGTCTACACTCGCAGGAAAAGGGGAGAAGAAGTCTGGTGATCGCTTTGTGTATTCCAGAAGAATGTGGGTCTCGGAGCTCTGATCTTTGCAGTGAGGGTGGAATGAGCGATTTCTAGAGTTTTGTCCCGGGACCCAGAGGAAGGAGGAGAAATAGTAGCTGGGTCTAGCTGTATCCTTGTCAGGATACAGCGCTTCGTCATCTTTTTACAGTCAGGGAGCTCTTGGAGGGTCTGATGAAAGCTATGAACCCCCTCCCCAGAAAGATGCACGAATGCATTTACTTACAAAATGTGCATATGATTTTGGGGTCAAAGACCCGCTGAAGGCCATCCGTTGACTCTCTATAGGAGTTAGTAACCCCATTATCTACGTGTGTTTTTAAGCAAAACCGCCCAATAATTTACACCCAGTCGGGCCAGTCTACCCAGGCCCTGGCCAAAGCCATTCTATGCACAGTTGCTGCTGGCTGGTGTGTCCTGAACGCCCCAGCTCTGCGTGGTTTCATGAAGTTTCATTTTCGTGAGACTCTGGTGCTTGGATTTTCCCCCACATCTGAGAAGCAGAGTTATGTTGGTGACCTGGTTGCTACCTCCCAGCTGGCTAGGAGTGTCACAGGACCCCGATAGCCGGCAACTGGGGCAGCTGTATTACACAATGTGAAAGTGAAATGCAGCCTTAGTCAGAGCCCAGCAGCGAGGAGGTGTCTTCCTGGAAAAGACTGAGTAGATAGGGGAGCACCACTGCCAGATCGCTAATCTTACCAGCTGAACAGCCTTGCTCTTTGACCTTAGAAAGGGGTTGCTGCCTACCCTTCCCCTCCCAAAGCTCTCGGTGTATTTTTCTTCCTTTTTTTTTTTTTTTAATGTGGAGTCTCACTCTGTCACCCAGGCTGGGGTGCAGTGGTGTGATCTCGGCTCACTGCAACCTCTGCCTCCCGGGTTCAAGCAATTCTCCTGCCTCAGCCTCCCAAGTAGCTGAGACTACAGGCACGCACCACCACACCCGGCTAATTTTTGTATTTTTAGTAGAGACGGGGTTTCACGATGTTGGTCAGGCTGGTCTTGAACTCCTGATCTCATGATCCACTCGCCTCTGCCTCCCAAAGTGCTGGGATTACAGGCGTGAGCTGCCACACCCCGCCAAGGTTTTTTTTTTTTTTTTAACAGCCTTATTGAGGTATAATTGACAGACAATAAACTGTATATATTTAAGTTGCACACTTGGATAAATTTGGAGGTAAATGCATATGTACTCATGAAACCATTGCCACAACCAAGAGTGAACACACCTATCACTACCAAAGGCTTCCTCATGCCCTGCACAATCATTACCTCCCACCTCTCATCTCCCAGGACACCACTTATCTGCTTTTTTGACACTATCAATTTGATGCACTTTCTAGAATTTTTTTTTTTTTTTTTGACACACAGTCTTGTCTTGTCGCCCAGGCAGGGTTGCAATGGCGCAATCTCAGCTCACTGCAACCCCCGCCTCCCAGATTCAAGCGATTCTCCTTCCTCAGCCTCCTGAGTAGCTGGGATTACAGGTACACACCACCAAGCCTGGCTAATTTTTGTATCTTTAGTAGAGATGGGGTTTTACCATATTGGCTAGGCTGGTCTTGAACTCATGACCTTGTGATCCACCAGCCTTGGCCTCCCAAAGTGCTGGGCTTATACACCTGAGCCACCGCATCCTGCCTAGAATTTTATATAAATGGAATCGTACAGTAGGAACTCTTTCTTGTTTGGCTTCTTTCACGGAGAGGAATTATTCTGATAATTTATCCATGTTGTAATTTGTATGGATAGTTCATTCGTTTCTACCACTGAGTAGTATTCTACCCATGGCTAGCCCACCGTTTGTTTAGCTGCTCACTTATTAAGGGGCATTTGGGTTGTTTCCAGTTTGGGACTATTACATAGAAAACTGCTATGAACACTAACATACAGGTTTCTGCATGGACACATGCTGTCATTTCTCATGGGTAGAGAATGGTTGGGAGTAGAGTGTGTGTGTTATAATGCAGGTGTATAATTTTTTTTTTTTTTTTTTTTTTTAGAAACAGGGTCTCACTGTTGTTGCCCAAGCTGGAGTGCAGTAGCATGATTATAGCTCACTGCAGCCTTGACCTCTCAGGTGTTTAATTTTTAATTTTTATTTAATTATTTTTAATTTATTTATTTTGAGACAAAATTTCACCCCATCGCCGGCTAATTTTTGCATTTTTATTACAGACAGGGCTTCAACATGTTGGCCAGGCTTGTCTCGAACTCCTGACCTCAGGTGATCTCCCCACCTTGGTCTCCCAAAGTGCTGGGGTTACAGGTGTGACCCACCACATCCAGCCTCAGATGTTTAATTTTTAAAGAAACTGCTAAGCCATTTCCCAAAGTGGTTGTACTGTGTTACATTCCTACAGAACTGTAGGGAATTCCAGTTCCTTCACACATTTGTCAGCCCTTGGTATGATGAGTCTTTTTAATTTTAGGCATTCTAATAGGTATGTAGGGAGTCTCTCCTTGTAGTTTTAATTTGCATTTTTCTAACGGCTAGTGATGTTAAGCATCTTGTCATGTGCTTATTTGCCATATATATATACCTTCTCCAGTAGTGTCTGTTTATATCTTTTTTGCTCTTTAAAAATTGAGTCGTGCCAGGTGCGGTGGCTCACGCCTGTAATCTCAGCACTTTGGGAGGCCGAGGCAGGTAGATCACGAGGTCAGAAGTTCAGGACCAGCCTGGTCAAGATGGTGAAACTCTGCCTCTACTAAAAAATACAAAAATTAGCCAGGTTCGGTGGTGCGCACCTGTAATCCCAGCTACTCAGGAGGCTGAGGCAGGAGAATCACTTGAACCTGGGAGGCAGAGGTTGCAGTGAGCCAAGATCGAGCCACTGCACTGCAGCCTAGCCTGGGCAACAGAGCAAGACTCTGTCTCAAAAAAAAAAAAATTAAGTTTTATCAGCTGGGTGTGGTGGCTCACACCTGTAATCCCAGCACTTTGGGAGGCCAAGGCAGGCAGATCATTTGAGGCCAGGAGTTTGAGACCAACCAGGTCAACATGGTGAAACCCATTCTCCACTAAAAATACAAAAATTAGCCAGCCGTGGTAGCCCATGCCTGTAATGCCAGCTACTCAGGAGGCTGATGGTTTCTGTGCAGGGGAGCATTACTGGAGCTGTGTGGTGGGAAGGTTGCTCTTGTTCAGAGTGTGAAGAACGAATTGTACTCAGGAGAGTCTAGAGAACAGAAGCTGCATTGAGGCTTTTGCAGTCATTCTGGTGGGTGGTGATGGAATCCTGAATGAAGGTAGTATGAGTGCAGGAGACAGAAGAGGCCGATGTCTTCTCGAGTCCTAAAATTGCAGACTGTATTTCATTATTTTCCTTTTGTTTGCTCTTCAACCTATAGCCCTCAACTCTTGCGAGCCTCCGAAATCATTATTTAAGGACTTGAGCTATGGAGAAATTCACCTGGCACACAAGAGCTGGGTTGAGAAGCTCAGTTAATGAGCCTGAGAGAGAAAGAAAAAATTGCCAAGTTTCAGACAGTCAGCTGGAGATGGTCTGTACTTGGAGCGAGCTCCAAAAGGAAGTGTGCTGGCTTGGCTGACATTTCAGTGGGGAAAATAAGGAAGGAAGGTGGTGGGTGACTGTGAGGCCAGAGGCCTTTGCCTTTTTGGTACACCAGCTCCACTGTAAGCGTCCTGAGGGCAGGAACCACGCCCCACCCGTCTCTGCATCCTACCGCCCTTAGCTTGTGCAGGCATTTGAAAGGGGCAGTAAGCGAAGGGAATGTTGGAGTCAATTCTGACTCTGCTTCATGGGGGTGAGGGCACGCTAACCCTACAACCTCTGAACTCTGGACATGAGACCAGGCCCTGGGTCCCTGCTCTTATTAGACTCTGTAAACCAACCTGATAGATAAGGGAGTCTGATTCACAGGTTCTGGGAAGCAGAAAGAGGTGTGGCACCATACACTATTTTAGTGACTTCATTTAAATGATCGTTAAGACTTGTATATGTTTTTTGGCCACTTCAGAGTTTTGAAAGTGCCAGAGCCATAAATTTACTCCAATTTCTATTACTTCATAATTTCATTATCTGTATTAAAAAATATCTATTGTATACCAGTCTTAGGAAATGAGAGTACCAGAGAACTGTAAAAATATGCGTACCATCTGCCAGGAGTTTATAATATTGTAAACAAGGTGAGACTTGTTTATATTGAATATCTAGGGAACGATGTTATGAGAGAATATACAGAAATTATAATTGAAGTATCTAAAGATGTGATTAAGGCATGTGGAAATGAAGTTATTGCTTCAATTAAATGTGTTATCTCTGGAGGATGGCTTGAGTTCAGGAGTTTGAGACCAGCCTGGGCAACATGGTGAGGCCCCATATCTACGGAAAAAACAATTAGCTAGGCATGTGCCATGCACCTGTAGTCCCAGCTACTTAGGAGGCTGAGGCAGGAGGATTGCTTGAGGCCAGGAGTTTGAGGCTGCAGTGGGGCATAATTGCGCCACTGCACTCCAGCCTGCATGACAGACCTAGTCCCTATCTCAAAATAAAATAAAACAGTGGTAGTAATATCTCCAACATAGTTATGAGACAGTCCAACTTTACAAAGTAAGTAACTGGCCACCATTTGCCTGCTTGGATTGGCTGCAGTACATCCATATCCTTGTACATTCAAACATCAACTATTCAGCGATTTATCTTGGTTTGAGGACCTGACAGTGGAAGAACCACTGATAGACTTCCTTTTTCACCAAAATGACAGTAGATACTGAAAAATTGTCCTGCTACAAAAACACCCAGAAATGATCAATACTATAGTACAATTGCCTTTTAAAATCCTTAGCTAATAAACAATAAGCAACTGTTTAAAGCAAAAATCATAACAGTGTGTCGTGGGGTATAACATATGTCAAAGCAAAACATAACAACGGTAGCACGAGGACTTGGGGGAGAGACTGGAAGTCCGCCGTTTCAGATCCTTCTACCATATGTGCGAGGTAGTATAACATCACCAGAAGGAAAACTGTGATAAGGTAAAGATACATAGTGGATGCCGTAAAATCGCCACTAAAATCATACGACGAGTTATAGTTAATAACCAACAAAGGAGATACAATGGAATCATAAAACATACTCGAAGAATTTATGACGTGATCATCTCTATAGAAAATTATATAGATCTACACACATATATACAAAGCTGCTATTAGATAAGTGAGTTTACAAGGCTGCAGAATACAAAGTCAATACACGCACAAAAAAATCAATATGCAAAATACTAGCAACAAACAATAAAAAATCAACATAAATAAAATACCATTTGCATTGACATAAAATATATGATATACTTAGGGCTATGTCTGACAAAGGATGTATAAGGCCAGCACGCTGAAAACTATAAAACATTTCAGGAGAAATTACAGAAGACTTAAATAAATCAAGAGAGATACCATGTTGATGAGTTTTTAAGAAGACTCACCATTATTAAGATATCAATTCTTCTCCAAACTGACCTATAGATTTAATGAATTCCAATCAAAATTTTAGCAGGTTTTTTTTTTTTGGCACAAATTGATACACTGTTTCTTAAATTCTGTAAGCCAGGCACAGTGGCTCACGCCTGTAATCCCAGCACTTTGGGAGGCCAAAGTGGGAGGATCCCTTGAACCCAGGAGTTTGAGACCAGCCTGAGCAACATAGCAAAACCTCATCTCTACAAATTAAAGAAATAATAACGAGCTGAGTATGGTGGTGCACATCTGTGGTTCCAGGTACTCAGGAGGCTGAGGTGGAAAGATCACTTGAGCTTAGGCAGTTGAAGCTGCAGTGAGCTGTGATTATGCCACTGCACACCGCCCTGGGAGACAGAGTGAAACCCCATCGCAGAAAAATAAATTTAATTTAATTTAGCTTAAAAACAAAATTCAGTAAAGGATCTAGAAGAGCAAACTCAACTTTGAAAATGATTAACACAGTAGGAGGACTTACACACCTGATTGAAGACCTATGACGAAGCAGCAATAATCAAGACAGCACGGTATTGTGTCAAGACAGACAGATCGATGGACTGGATTGGTGAGTCCAGCCATAAACACACACATGCACTTGGTCCTTGCTCAGGATCCTACACAAACGCCCCTGGAGGTCCACGGCTGCTGGAAAGGGGCAGGGAACTCCTCCTGTGCAAAACCTGCTTCAGATGCAAGAGGCAGGCTGGCTGTCCCGGGGGGAAGGTGCAGGATAACTGAAAGCTCCCACCTTGAGGTCCAGACACATGAGACCTGCGTGAGACTCACGACAATGGAAAACTGCCCCCGGCGCCACCACCATCGGGCAAACAGGCAGCAAGCACATAGCACAGCCGTCAATCACAGAGGGTAGGTTGGGGTGGCTGAGTGTGGAGAAATAACCCACTGTGGTTTAGGCAGGCAGAGAAGGGTAGAAGATGAGTATGGAGCAGCGCATGGAGAAAAAGCCTCGGGTACTCCAACACCAGACAGCACCAGAGGCCTTTAAGCCAGTGGGGCTCTGTAGGTAACCATAGCAACAGCAACGTCCAAACCCACCTCAAGAACTGGGAAGATCCATTCCATCCCCCACGCCACCAGCCTACCAAAAGACGTGTCCTCATCGGAATGGGGAGTAGTGGCTGCCATTGGACAACAGATGCCTGTGACGGAGGAGAAGGCTTTGGGATGGGAGTTGAGTGGGAAGGAAAATCTCGAATTTGAGATTTCTCCCCTCCTACCCTGCCCCTAACCCTGCCTGATACAGGATCCCTAACCTTCAGAAGCAAGAGCAGAGGTCGTGGAATTCTAACAGGGATGTGCTAGGAGGTTTGGGATGTTTTTGCGTGGGTGTAGGTGATGCCTCTCTTGTGACTCACCCACTGTGTCTTTTACCTACTCAGGCCATTAGGGCATTTGTCTTGTGCTGATTTTCATGAGTTCTCTACCTGCTAAGGATCTTAACTCTTTGATGTTGGTTGCTAATGATTTCTGTTTGGTTGGTTTGTTGGTTTTGGGGGGCAGGGTTGTTTGTTTCAAGTTTTTTTGTCTTTGAGATGGAGTCTTGCTCTGTCACCCAGGCTGGAGTACAGTGGTTCAATTTTGGCTCACTGCAACCACCACCTCCCGGGTTCCAGTGATACTCCTGCCTCAGCCTCCCGAGTAGCTGGGACTACAGATGCATGCCACCACACCCAGCAAATTTTTGGTATTTTAGTAGAGACGGGCTTTCACCATGTTGGCCAGGCTGGTCTCGAACTCCTGACCTCCGGTGATCTGCCTGCCTTGGCCTCCCAAAGTGCTCAGATTACAGGCGTGAGCTACTGCACCCAGCCTGTTCTTTATTGAATTTACTCCCAGCCACCCGTGCACTTTTCCAGGGGTATGTACCAACAACTGTAACTGAACAACAGCTATTTCTCCCAGCAGAGCTGGGCTGTGTCCGTTGGTTCATCCACTCTCTCTCCTATGCACTATATCCCGGGAACAGAAAGCATTCCAAAATGTGTGGAATGACCAACCAGAACTGAAAGCAACAGCAGCCTTTGGGAAAAGGATGCTTTATGGAGAATAAGGTGACTTTGCAGTTGCAAAGAAATCGTCTGATCTGCAAGTAACTGTGTGGCACTTGGGATGAGGTTTTAGAATATCTCATAGCAGGGCCATCAGTCCTCAGGACATGGGGAGCTGATTCTATGAGCTGACAAGGTCTCTCCAGGACCAAGACAGCCATGCCAAAGAGAAGGCTGGAGGCTGGGTACAGTGGCTCACGCCTGTAATCCCAGTACTTTGGGAAGGTGAGGCAGGTGGATCACAAGGTCAGGAGTTAGAGACCAGCCTGGCCAATATGGTGAAAGCCTGTCTCTACTAAAAATACAAAAATTAGCTGGGCATGGTGGAGGGTGCCTGTAGTCCCAGCTACTCAGGAGGCTGAGGCAGGAGAATTGCTTGAACCCGGGAGGTGGAGGTTGCAGTGAACTGAGGTCGCACACTGCACTACAGCCTGGGTGACAGAGCAAGACTCTGTCTCAAAAAAAAAAAAAAAAAAAAGGCTTGGGGTGAGGAAAGACCAATTAGACACTCCCCCAACTGAAATCCAGTCTTTCTCTTGACTTTTTACCTGGAGACCTCATGTCTCCTTATTTTCTGGAGTCATTGCCCTATGGCTGATGGGAGACTGTTCAGCCACCAGTGATATAATAGCACCCAGAGAGGTACAGATGTCCAGGTCGATTCAGGCTTTCACAGAAAAAAAGGAACATTTTATCACAGAGCAGAGTCTTGTGTTTTTATCGGACTATCCATTCTGACCTGCTATCAGATGTTTCTGGGGTTGATTAGAGCTGATTTTTACGGTTATTCCTCTCTGCCCTGCCCTAACACTGCCTGCCTTTTTCCCAGATATTTTAACGTAAAACAAAGCAGCACAGGTACAGGTATAAAATTTTGGTGCAGGGAACCTTTGGTACTGCTAAGCTAAATACACACCATGTGCATACACATGAGGGGGCGAATTTTTGAGATGGAGGTGGGAGAATTTGATCCAGTTAAAAACTATTAGAATAGAAATTCAGGGCCGGGCACGGTGACTCACGCCTGTAATCCCAGCACTTTGGGAGGCCAAGGCAGGTGGATCACTTGAGGTCAGGAATTCAAGACCAGCATAGCCAACATAGCGAAACCCCGTCTCTACTAAAAATACAAAAATTAGCCAGGCGTGGTGGTGGGCGCCTGTGGTCCCAGCTACTCAGGAAGCTGAGGCAGGAGAATCGCTTGAGCCCAAGAGGTGGAAGCTGTAGCTGCAGGGAGCCAAGACCACGCCACCGCAATCCAGCCTAGATCCCGACCCAGTGCTATGCATCTCCCATGTATCCTTTCAGAAATTTAGACAGACATCAAAAATTATCTACAGGTATTGTTTCTGCTTTGCTCACTGATGGAAACATGTAATGCACAGTGTTCTATGCCTTCTCTTTTTAACCTAACACTGTGTCTTGGAGATCTCTCCACTTTGGTGCACAAAAGAGCTGTCTTCGTCTATTGGGAAAAGCTGGGAAATCCTTTGTTGTATGACTATATTCAAATTTACTTAAGGAGGCCAGGTGCAGTGGCTCACACTTGTAATCCCAGCACTTTGGGAGGCAGAGGCGGGTGAGATCAGGAGTTTGAGACCAGCCTGGCCAACATGGTGGAATCCCGTCTCTATTGAAAATACAAAAATTTGCTGGGTGTGGTGGTGCACGCCTGTAATCTGAACTACTTGGAAGGCTGAGGCAGGAGAATTGCTTGAACTTGGGAGGCAGAGGTTGCAGTGAGCCGAGATCTCACCACTGCACTCCAGCCTGGATGACAAGAGCAAGACTCCATCCCCCCCCCACAAAAAAAAATTGTACTTAATTAGTGTCCTACAGATGTACAAGGTTAGTTAACAGATACTGGCTATTATAATCTGTAACTTTGTACATACTCACTTTGCAAACATATCAGTATATCTGTAAAATAGATTCTTAGGGGTGAAATTGCTAGGTTAAGGAGTATGTTGCAACAATGTCTCCCAGGTACGCAGACGTATCTGTAAGATAAATTGCTAGGAGGAGAATTGGGGGGTCAGAAAGCATGTATCTCTGTAATGTTTGAGACTGCAAATATTTACAATCTCAAAGATACAAGCAATCTGAAAGTCCTTGTTGACCTACAAGATTTCTTATTCAACTTTTAGCTCCTTTCTGATTTGGCAGCTAGAAGCCCTACGTCCTGTAGCTTTCTTTTTAACATTTCTTTAATTATGAATGAGATTGAGAATTTTTAAACACATACAAGAGCCATTTGTATTTCCTTTTCTGTGAGCTGCCTAATTATATCTTTTTCTTGTTTTCCCATGGGATTTGGCCATCTTTTTGTTGATTTTCAAGGGCTTTTAACATATGAGAGGAGGTCAGGTGCAGTGGCTCACACCTGTAATCCCAGCACTTTGGGAAGTGGAGGTGGGCAGATTACTTGAGCTCAGGAGTTTGAGAACAGCCTGGGTAACATGGCGAAACCCAGTCTCTACAAAAAAAAAAAAAAAAAAAAAAAAAAAAATTAGCCAGGCATGGTGGCATGTGCTTGTGGTCCCAGCTACTGGAGTGAGGTGTCAGGATCACCTGAACCCAGAAGGTCAAGGTTGCAGTGAGCCATGATGACAGCACGGTACTCCAGCAAGATCCTGTCTCCAAAACAAAAACAAAAACATATGAGAGGAATGACCCTATATGACATGGGATGCAATTTCTTTTTCATTTCACCAGTTGCCTTTCGCTGACGTTGGGTTTTACCGTACAAAAATGTTCTTATTGTGATATGGGCTAGATCACCTTAGTCAACCTCAATTACCAGGTCTGTGCTAATGCATTAGGCAATTGGTCTTACTAACAAGTGCAGTGGTTTGTTTAAAGGCTACATAGGGCAAGGATTGGCGAACTTTTTCTGTAAAGGGTCAGACAGTAACTATTTTAGACGCTGTGGGCAACCAGGTCTCTGTTCAAACTGCACAGCTCTGCCATTGCTGCATGAAAGCTGCCACATTGACGAGACATAAACAAATGAGAGAGGCAGTGCTTCTGTAAAAGAAGCATTGCTATTCCGTTATTCTTAAGGACAGACAGAGGCTGGATGGGGCCCCTGGATCACAGCCTGCTGGTCCGGCACAGAGGCCACCAGGGGCCTCCCTACCCCAGGCTTCAAATTTTCCTGCTACTGCATTTGGTCTCACCATCAATCCACCCTGAAGCAGCAGGAAGATGACTTCACTCAATTCTCTAGTCTGGGGCCCAGCCTTTGCACCAGCTGCTCAGCAGGGACTGACTGAGAGCTTCCTGGCCTGGAACCAAAGGACCAAGCCCAAGCAGCCATAGGCAGCCCATTGGTTTCCATGTTTTACAGCTGCCTTAGTGACCCCTGTCACTGCCCTGAACCAGGATCTTAGCCAGTGACAACTCAGTGCCTAGACACACTCAAATAGTGGGGAGTCTGGGGAGATGTTTCTGGCCATGTCCCCACGGGCACCAGAACCCAGAGCGCCCTCCATCACTGCCCACTCTGAGCCCCTCCACACCCAAACCGTTTCTCATTCATCTCCTACACAGAAGAAAACCTAATAATGTAATGTGTTCGTAAGAAAAACAGTAAAAAGAAGATCATACCGTTATTTAACGTGCCTAAAGAAAAACCTTGCTCTTTACTTTTAGCCACAATTAAATCTTTCAGGCCAGGCATGATGGCTCATGCCTGTAATCCTAGCACTTCACAAGACCAGGCAGGAGGATGGCTTGACCCCAGGAGTTTGAGACCAACCTGAACAATAGAGAGAGACCCCCATTTCTACAAAAAAAAAAAAAGTGCTCGCTTTGGCAGCACATATACTAAAAAATTGGAACAATACAGAGAAGATTAGCATGGCCCCTGCGCAAGGATGACATGCAAATTCGTGAAGCATTCCATGTTTCTTATAATATTAAAAAAAAAAAAAAAAAGCTGAGCATGGTAGTGCATGCCTGTGGTCCCAGCTACTCAGGAGTCTGAGGTGGGAGGATTGCTTGAGCCTGGGAGGTTGAGGCTGTGAGGCTGAGGCTGCGGTGAGCTATGATCACACCATTGCACTTCAGTCCCAGGGACAGAGTGAGACCCTGTCTAAAAAAAAAAAGGAATCTTTCTGGCATTGAACAGGCTTGGAGAAATCATGGCAGAGTACTACATTAGCTGCCTCCTTGCCTTTTAAGAACTAAGGGCGACCCTTTTGGAGTTTTTTTATAGAACCACAATCTATAAAATTGGTGCCAAAGGGGATTTTATGTTAACTGTTATCAAGGCCTTGAATAGATTCTTTCCTGTGATCCACAGATTTGTATATTAGGTACATGATCAGTAACACCAACTTCATTCATTTTCGCCTACTGGAAGAAAGGTCAACTTTCCTTT
The DNA here is from genome assembly GCA_963573385.1 of Cacajao melanocephalus. Classification (NCBI taxonomy): domain Eukaryota; kingdom Metazoa; phylum Chordata; class Mammalia; order Primates; family Pitheciidae; genus Cacajao; species Cacajao melanocephalus. The sequence continues at coordinate 62,899 of CAUYLG010035871.1, forward strand.
CTCACAGGTTTCGTCGTAGTTGTGGTTACACGTGCAGGAAGAAAGCCTGAAGTGCTCCTACAGCTCACTCAAGCCAGGTCGTCTTTAACATTTACGTTCCGTGCTTTTACATAGGAAGAAATTTTTTAAGGACAAAGAGATGTCAACAGTTGTTAATAAATAATTAGCAACAACAACTAAAAGCCGATAACGAATACAGTGTCCCCAGAATGGAAATGGAAATGACTAACATTTCAGTCCCTTCTTGGCTAATTTTTTGTATTTTTAGTAAAGATGGGTTGCACCAATTTGGGCAGGCTCAGAGATGCATTTCTAAAGGTGATCCTGGCTGCATAGACCTGTAGGAGAGCCTGCAGGGGACCTATCTGGAGTCATTCAGCAAGAGTGGGAGGCTGGGTCCACAGTGGAGGGGGATGAAGGCTTTGGAGAGATACATAGGGCTTGAAGGGGGTGAGAAATGAAGGAAGGGAGAGGGGGTTTCACCGATGACGCCTCCCCACACCCCCATCTCTTGCTTTGCTGGCTGACTGGCACTTCAGGCAAGGCTCTGGGAAGGCTTCTGGGTGACGCATGCCTTCCTGTACATCCTTCACATGCTTGGCACCTGGGGCTTGCCCTAAGGAGCCCCTGGGATAAGCTGGACCCAGCTCTGAAGTTACTGACTACCGCCATGTATGCTTGGAGAGCAGAAACCTCTTCATCCCTCCCCTGTCTTCTGCACTTTCCCAGGCATCACATGCCCTGCCCCCAAGTCCGTGGAACATGCAGACATCCGGGTCAAGAGCTACAGCTTGCACTCCAGGGAGCGGTACATTTGTAACTCTGGTTTCAAGCGTAAAGCCGGCACATCCAGCCTGACCGAGTGCGTGTTGAACAAGGCCACCAACATCGCCTACTGGACAACCCCCAGTCTCAAATGCATCAGTAAGTAGGCCATGCCGCCCCACCTTCCTCACCCCTACACCCCACCAAGGCTGCACAGAGAGAAGACCCCATCTCGGGGGTCAAGGGATCTGTGCTAAGGTCTGGGGCTAAGGACACCAGTGGGGGCCGGGCGTGGTGGCTCACGCCTGTAATCCCAGCACTTTGGGAGGCCAAGGTGGGTGGATCAGTTGAGGTCAGGAGTCCCAGACCAGCCTGGCAACATGGTAAAACCCCATCTCTACTAAAAATACAAAAATTAGCCAGGCATGGTGGCATGTAGCTGTATTCTCAGATACTGGGGAGGCTGAGACAGGAGAATTTATTGAACCCAGGAGGTAGAGGTTGCAATGAGCCAAGATCATGCCACTGCACTCCAGACTGGGCAACAAAGCAAGACTCTGTCTCAAAAAAAAAAAAAAAAAAAAGACACCAGTAGGATCCTCAGCAACAGCTCCTGATGTTGGCACTGGGGTCACAGAATTCAGGTTTAAATACCAGCTCCGCCGCCTACCACCCAGGAGGCCTTGGGCCACTTTTGTGATGTTCTGGCACTCTGGCTGGTCATCTGGAAAACAGACCTGATGTCCACACTGCAGGCTGTGTGAGGGTGATGTGAATCCAGGTAAATATTAACTCTTATTACATGTAGTGCTTTGATTTAAGATGACACTGGCAAGAGAATTGGGCTGCAGAGCCGGGCATGCGCTCATGAGCACACTAACATGAGAAATTTTTAGATTTCTCATGAGAAAGTGGACATTGGAAGATGTCACTACTCCTCCCTCATGGCCCAGCCCTGGGGATGAGAGCAGGGCTTCCCTTTGCTCAGTCACCTGTGCATGCTGTCCAGCAGGAGTGAGGGAAGGTGGCAAGAATCAACTTTTTTAATAAACCATCCACACCTGAATAAACATCCCAGAAGCAGCCAAATCCCCACAGGTGGGAGCCGCTAGGGGCTGTTTCTGGAACACTCAGGCCCACCTCTGCTCACCCTCTTCCTTCCTCTGAAAAAATAAAGATTAACCCAGGGGCCTCCAAGACATTTCCCATTTAACAAATGTGGAGTGCAGGCTCCTCTCCTTCCCCAGCTCGCCAGCCAGGCAGGGATGAGTGCACCCCGCCAGGGGCCATCCCATAGCTCCCGGCAGGGGAGCTCCTAGGGGCCGAACATTCCCACCAGCTTTGTAGTGCTAGCTCAGCCTCCTCCCCCAGAACAGAGCAAGTCACACACGGAGCAGAGGGAAGGTAGGGAGGAAGCCTCCGACAGATTCCTAGAAATCGCTCGCTGGGGACTCAGCACCCCGTGGCATCAGTGGGTGAATGAGAAAGCTGAGCGTCACGGGTCGAGCAGAATCTGTGGGAACCACAGTGGGTCTTACCTCACCAGTCCTGGGACTCCCCCAAACCTGTAAGCCTGGGGTAAAAAAGGGCTTTCTCACTGCAGGGAAAGTCAAGTCTCCTCAACGCTCCATGTCCTTTGGGCAAATGGATCCAGAATGGAATGGAGAAGAGCTGTGGGGTCCAAACAGGGTCAGGATGAGAGAGGAAAGAAGAGAAGCTGAGAGCCAAAGACTGGAGGTGTCTTTAGGTTTCACCTGGCCCAAAGGATCCTTCCACCTTCTGACCACTCACAACCTCCTCGGTTATGCTTCCCAACCTCTTGTGCTTTGAATGATTTTTTTCCTGCTAAACAAATGAAATGGAAGCCAGGTACTGAGGCTCACACTTGCAATCCCAGCACTTAGGGAGGCTGAGGTGGGAGGTATTGCTTGAGCCCAGGAGTTTGAGACCAGCCTCAGCAACACAGCAAGATCCTGCCTGACTCTACAGAAAAAAATTAAAAATTAAAAATGACCTGGGCGTTGAGGCATGTACATATAGTCCCAGCTACTCAGGAGACTGAGACAGGAGGGTTGCTTGAGCCTGGGGGATTGGAAATGAAAGGAAAATAGTGTTCAGTCTGTCTTTGGATTTGGGTGGGAAAACACTGTTTGTTTCTAGTGCTTCTAACCTGTCCCAGGAATCCAGACGCCTTCACTGTAAGCTCTTGTGTTGATATGTTTTATTTGTATCCAGTTCTGAGGCCAGCCCAGATTCCAGGCTCAGGACCATCAGTGCCATGTGGTTATCCTCTCTCTAGGAGACCCTGCCCTGGCTCGCCAAAGGCCAGCACCACCCGCCACAGTAACGATGGCAGGGGTGACCCCGCTGCCAGAGAGCTTCTCCCCTTCTGGAAAAGGTAAGAAGGTCAGAAACTTCTTGAGGACACCTCTTCCCTCCAAACACCCAGCCACCCCGCCCCCAACCTTCACCAATCCCTCAGATTCATGGACCTCCATGGTGTGTCACTGCAGACTTAGGCAATAGCACAAACATCTTATTCAATCAAGAATAAGAACCTCCAGCCTAATTTTCTTTTTCAAATCAAAGTTGCTTTATATCCAGGTTTTATATGTGCAGAATTAATAGTGGTTTAAAATCCACTAATAAGTCAGATCATGTGTAGTTGTAGACACTTACCTTTGTCTAGAACTGAAAGCAGACTGAGGTTTGAGCTTGCATGTGGATTAGCCCTCAACAGTTTCATGGGTGTCGGCAGAAAGGAGAGCATTCCAGGATGGGAGGCCAGCAAGCAGCAGGAGCTTCAGCATGTTTGCATTAATTTCCTCTTCCTGTAGCCCACCCCTGTGGACCTGAACAGACACCTGTCTGCTCAGTGGGCTGCACTGTAGGAGACGAAGCCTGGGCTTCCCAGACCCAAGTGTTTTATCACAGGTGGTAATCACGCCTGCTGTCTGCTCCAGGGGAGACCCTGTCCCCATCTTCCAAGACGCTTGCTGTAGAAGCACCCCTGAGAGACAAGATGGTCCAGAGAAAGGGCCATCAGCTCCTCTGCAAGATGTGCAGAAATGTGAGAGACCCGTGGAGAGCTGCCCCAGCCAGACCTAAACACCAGCACCTCACGATGACTGCTCTATTAGAGAGACATTGCCTGAAGCTGCCAGTGTCCCATGTTTCAACAGTCTTCAGTGATCGTCAGCCCCAGTTTCCTCCGCACTTTCTCAGTGTTCAGAAAATCTGAGATCTTGGATTCCTTCTTGGGATCGTCCACCCTGCAGGCTATGATACCCTTGAGTTACAGTTCACTCTTGGCTTCTGCATCAGGTCGTCCAGCCTGTGGCTTTCCCTGGCCCCTGCCTGCTCCTTTGCCCCCAGGGATGGGCCTGTTTTCATTCATGCTACAGGGCTCAGCTATCCTTTCTCAGCTGTGGGTACACACTGACATCACCTGGGCACTCCAGTTGGCCTGGGTGCAAGTTGGGAATCACAGCTCTCCAGCCCCAGGTGGAGCTTTTTTTTTGTTTGTTTTTTTGACATGGAGTCTTGCTCTATTGCCCAGTCTGGGGAGCAGAAGTGCAATTTCAGCTGACTGCAACCTCTGCCTCCTGGGTTCAAGTGATTTTCCTACCTCAGCCTCCCAAGTAGCTTGGATTACAGGTGCCTGCCACCACACTCAGCTAATTTTTGTATTTTTAGTAGAGACGGGGTTTCACCATGTTGGCCAGGATGGTCTGGAACCCCTGACCTCAGGTGATCTGCAAGCCTCGGCCTCCCAAAGTGCTGGGTTACAGGCGTGAGCCACTGCACCACACCGGGCTACCAGGTGGTTCTTAAGTGGCCAAGACAGGCCTGCAGCTTGAGGGAGGAAGAAATAGCTAAACAAGGTTCCTTCCTAGTGAGTCACCTGCGCACAGACGGAGGAAGGGGCTGGCTTCACCAAAACTTCAGGTAATTCTACAACTCCTTTGATGCAATCACACCTGGTTCACCTAAGAGAGGAGCATGATCAAGTAGCCTCTCCCAGCCCCGCCTTCACATCCCAAATTCCTGGTCCAATGGCCATTGTCGAGACGCACCTGTGCAGTCAGAAGCTCCGAAGTGAGACCAGCCTTTGGCCTGGGCTGGCATGACCGTGGGCACTTGGCTATGGACGCCTTGGTGTGCTCTGTCTGCAGGGAGCCCTGGAGCGTTGGCAGTGAGGGTAGGGTGAGGAGGTGACAAAGGATTAAGGGGCGTGAGGACTTCTCATGACCTGCTTGGCTGAGAGATCATGGGAACGCGGCAACAATAGTGCGTCCAGAGAGCTACGGCGCTCAGCCCCACATGTCCCAAATGCCACAGCTGTCACAATGGAAGACATTTTCCACGGAGAGGGAACAGCAGTTACGCCACACCCTTACAGTGCAGGGGCAGCCACCTTCCAGGGAAGGAAAAGAAGACAGAGAGGACACGGAATGCAAGGCAGCCTCTGTTCCTGAGAGTGGAGCTGACCAGGACGCTCTCCTCCAACACAGCCTGGAGAGTTCAGGCCAGAGCCCCAGTTTCGCATGTTTCACCTGCAGCAGCTCCAAGCGGCCTCAGCCAGCGCAGCTCCACCTGCTCTCAGAGGAGCCTCCAGCGCTGGGCCTGCCTTCTCTATTAAATAAGCTAAACCACTCAGATCGTTGATAGCTTTTCTTTTCTTTTCTTTTTTTCAAGAGACAGGGGTCTCACTCTGTCCCCCAGGCTGGAGTGCAGTGCCTCAATTATAGGTCACTGCAGCCTCCAACCCCCAGGCTCAAGTGACTCTCCCACCTAAGCCTCTCAAATAGCTGGAACTATAGGCACACGCACACCACCCTTGGATAATTTATTTTTATTCCAATTATTATAGAAACAGGGTCTTCTGGCAGGGCATGGTGGCTCATGCCTGTAATCCCAGCACTTTGGGAGGTCAAGGCAGGTTGATCACCTAAGGTCAGGAGTTTGAGACCAGCCTGGCCAACATGACGAAACCCCATCTCTACTAAAAATGCAAAAATTAGCCGGGCATGGTGGTGGGCACCTGTAATCCCAGCCACTCACGGTGGGGGAGGTGGTGGCTGAGGCAGGGAGAATTGCTTGAACCCAGAAGGCAGAGGTTGCCGTGAGCTGAAATCGCACCACTGCACCCCAGCCTTGGCAGGAGCAAGACTCCGTCTCAGAAAAACAAAAACAAAAACAAAAACCTATCATTGCCAATTCATATAGTAAACAATAAAAATTTTAATACATTATTTCCATAACAAAATATGCTGACCAGAGCAGTTTTTCAACTTATATAAGTAAGATCTTAGGTGTTTAAGAGCTAGATATCTAAACAGTTGATATTTACAAAGGCTTTTTTTTTTTTTTTCTTGAAAAAGGACAGGCTGGGCGTGGTGGTTCATGCAGGTAATCCCAGCACTTTGGGAGGCCGAGCTGCAGATAACCTGAGGTCAGGAATTCAAGACCAGCCCGACCAACACGGAGAAAACCGCCCCCCCCCAAAATAAAATAAATAAAAAAAGAAAAGGGACAATCACTAACCACACAAGACCCAAAAATGACATAGCTTGTAGAACATTTTTAAACTGAGAAAATTTAATTAGGCAGGAGAATCTTAATTTAACAATAAAACACTGGCTTGCACTCCAGGTTTTTCTCTTCCAGTTTCTACTGCCTTCTAGTTAAAGTCTAACCGACAGGAAGAAAAAGTAAAAATCCAGTTGCCAGGTTACAGTGACTAGGAAATCAATATGGAACAAAGGCCACCCACCCATCAGATACTCTCTAACTTACAGAAATTAACAATATAGCATACGTTCACTATAACAATTTATTTTGAAGGCTAAAGACTGACAATTTTATTTTGCGGATTTGTTCCTACACAGCTGAGTGAGGGCAAAATAAGACTTTTACCAAAATCAGAGATACATGTTTCTGTACAACTTCCTAATTATATACAAGACGTTAGACAGGAAAAACAATGACTTCAAATATCTGTAAACATTTTACTTTTTATCTATTTTTAATTGGTCTAACGACAATGATTCAAAAAGAAAACGCCAAGTAGCACTCTGCAAGGTTAGTTAAGCACAAAATCTTAAATGGGGGAAGGTCCTAAAATCCCAGCCTTCTCCAAGATAGGTCCAAAATTAAGAGCTTTTTTATAAACCATGAGACAAACTTTCGTAACTTAGGTTTCAAAGAAATGGAACTAGGAAACCGTTAAAGAGCAAATGACTAAATCAAATGAGAAAACACACTCCCAAGCCCTTAATGTACCCAGCATAAATCTCTCTCTCCAGATCTTTAAAGAAAAAAAAAAGTTTTATTAGGCAGGCATGGTGGTGCTTGCCTGCAGTTCTAGCTACTCAGGAGACTGAGGCAAGGAGGATCGCTTGAGCTCGGCAGGTGGAGTGGAGGTTGCTGTGAGCTGAGATCGTGCCACTGCACTCTAGCCTGGGCAACAGGGCAAGACCGTGTCTCAAAAAAATAAATAAACCAACCCTCATGAGCCAGATTCTTCCTAGGACTGGATGACGACCCAGTAAAGGATTCTTTCACCTCAAACTGACTTACAACATTCATTTTATAATTTCATTTAATCTTTAACTTGGTAAGAGTCCCTGAAGAATTTACCAAAATGTCACATACTGAATATTTTTAAAAGGATGAGATTAGCTGGTCTCTTCAAAACATTCATTTTTTTCCCTCAACACCCAGCATGTGGCATCGGATCACTTGTTTTGAAGGTAGCTTTCTTTTTTTTAGCTAGAGAGGCTACTTTTTGGAATAACCTCTCTACTGCTACCCCCCCCCCCCCCCCGTGAGACGGAGTCTCCCTCTATTGTCTAGGATGGAGTGCAATGGCTCAATCTCGGCTCACTGCAATCTCCACCTTCTGGGTTCAGGCGATTCTCTCGCCTGAGCCGCCAGAGCATCTGGGATTACAGCTGCGCACCACCACGCCCGGCTAGTTTTTGTATTTTTAGTAGAGACAAGGTTTCACCATATTGGCCAGGCTGGTCTCGAACTCCTGATCCGACCGCCTGAGCCTCCCGAAGTGCAGGACAGGTGTGAGCCACTGCGCCCTGACTTACACTTACTTTTCATTGAAGTTTTTTAATCTACTTACATAACTTAGCCATTTCTTACCTATTTAAATATCTTATGTGGCCTCCAGAAAGTGCTTCTACCTCAAGCCAATTTTAAAGGTATTTTTCGCGAAAAGATTTGTTCAGCTGTATTAAAAGTTGCTAATGCCTCATTTAACAAAAATGTTCCCCAAAGACTGAACTCCCTTCTACATTACTTAGAAGGGAGAAGCAAAAGCTATTTCACATAGATTCGAATTCATAAAAACCCCGTTTACGTACCACTTTCAGGGAGGGGGCTCCTCCAAAATTCTAATTTACACCCTTACAGTAATACACGCTGTGCTCTAGAAGCTTGTTCTCAGGGACACAACTAGCTTCAGTGTATCCCTCGCTCATCCCTCAGGATTTTTTTTTTTTTTTTTGAGACTGAGTTTCAGTCTTGTTACCCAGGCTGGAGTGCAATGGCGCGATCTCGGCTCACTGCAACCTCTGCCTCTTGGGTTCAAGCAATTCTCTTGCCTCACCCTCCCAAGTACCTGGGGCTACAGCTGCACATCACCATGCCCAGCTAATTTTTTGTATTTTTAGTAGAGACAGGGGTTTCACCATGTTGACCACGATGGTCTCGATCTCTTGACCTCGTGATCCACCCGCCTCAGCCTCCCAAAGTGCCGGGATTACAGGCGTGAGCCACCGCGCCCAGCCTCATCCCTTTAGATTTTTAGCCAATATACTCACCGTCAGTATCATGGCTTGAATTAAGTAAACCCTTGAATGTTTGTTACTTTTTCACGGGAATAAAGTTACTCCCCTCATCTCTCTCCTAAATGGAGTGTGGGAGAGGGGCCGCTCCCCTTAAATTCTTCTCCGTATCTTTTAAGACTTAGCTAATAACTTAAAATATAACGTCCCGCCCAAACCAAACCAAACCAAACCAAACCCTGTAAAACCGGGAGCCCTCATGGACGTGGCAGTGCCATGAATTCTCATTCGGTTAAAATCAACCAAGGCTTTCCTTTACCATAAAACGAAGATTGCTATAGAATTTGTATTCATCTAAACACCATCAAATTTAAGCTCTTTAAGACAACAGTAAGTTAATTACATATCTATTTCATCCTACACTGAGGCAGGATAGTGAAACCTCACCTAAAGTTTAACATGGAACACTGAAAATGTCTGTCCGTATCTTTCCAAAGTCGACACGTGCCCAACTACCTGCTCAATGGTAACTCCTCGCTGCCAGGGAAGCGGCTGAGTTCTGGCAACCTCCCTTGTTTTCAATAAACTGGAGTTAGAAGGCGGCCTAGAAATACCCATACTCAAGAAACCCAGACAGAGGAAAGGGAAGTTAGTTGCGGCGTGGGCATGGCTTTCCTCTAGTTGCCTAGCAGTACCCTGCAGCTCACGGCGAGGCCCGTGCGGGACTCTCCCAAGAGCTCCGCCGGGTATCTGGCGGCACCCACTAAAGGTGCGCCCGGCCCAGGGCCTAGGTGGCCCTGGGACCACGGAGCAGCAGAACCGGAGCGCCCAGGCAGCCGAAAAGCGACCCACGAGGGTTCACGCTTCAGGGCGCCGCATGGCGAGCAACTCTGGGGAGCTCAAGGCCTAGGGTGAAGTTACAGAAAGAAGCGAGTAGGCCAGATGGCCAAAGGGGGAAAAGTAGCATTTCCGGCACGGGAAAGCCAAGGGACGTTTCAGAGGTGGGGGAAGCGGACATCTGGAGGAAAATGTCCTCCACCCGCCAACGGTAACCGGAACAAGGATACTGGACCTCCCGCCCCAGGCAGGAACGACTGCCACCACCGATGCGAGAAAGGCTAGGGGGCCGAAAGTGGAGGGAGGAGGGCCGGAGCCGTATTCCGGGAGCCCCCAACGCGGCCTTGGCCTCACTCCGGGCGACCTTCCCTCGGCGGGGTGTCGCACTCACATTGTGAACGGGGCAGGGGGACGGGCGAACGGGTGGGCGGGCCTCTCTGGTGGCGGCTGCTGCTAGGGAGTCGACTTCTCTCCGGTGGCGACTCCGCGTTTTGTCCCCGGTCGCGGCCTCTTCTCGCTTCCCTCAGGCGACGGCGGCAGCGGCGGGCTCGAGCTAGCTCCCCAGAATGCACCGCGCGGAAAGAGCGGCTCCTCCGGTCGGGCAGAAGAGGAAAGTGTAGGAAAAGGGGCGCGAGGACGGAGAATGAACGTGCGTGCGTGCGAACGAGAGGTGGTGAGGCCGGGCGGCGGCTGGTGACGCAGCAAAATGCCCGGGCCTTGCCACCGCGCGTGCGCAGTCCTTGTTTTCGGACTCCGGCGCGGCTTTCTAGAGATATCTACGGAAAGGGCGGGGCCTCCCAGCTCCTTCGCGATCCTTCCTGGCGCCGGCCCCGCCCTTCGTCCGCCACCCTACCCCCCACCCCAGCCCCCGCTAGTCCCTTCGCATTCGCGCCTCTCCTCCCGCGTTGTCCTCTCGCGTTAGAAAACCGTTGGCAGCCCAACCGCCCGGCCACGCGCCTTGGGCGATTTCTCTGAGAAACGGCTGCATTGGCAGCGGGAGGCAAGGCCGAGGCGGAGGGACGCGGAGTCGGGATCGTGGAGAATTGAAATGGAGCTTTGGTTACTCTTGAGGGAGTACATCAGCTCACTGAGGAAACATTCCACCACAAAAACATGTGAAAAGCCTGTGCTGTGGAAAAGGGCTCACTTCACCATTTTTCTGACGATTGGAGGCTCTGTCCAGGGCCAGCGGAAATTCGAGGGTGTTGGCGGAAGAGGAGCATTTGCCATTCGGGGCTGGCTTTTGCCCCTATCTTGTGACCTTAGTGCTGCAGATGAGCCACGAAGGATATTTGAAGGCAGAGACTAAGACACTTCGTGTCTCCACGCACATCATTTGGGGGAGAAGGGGTTCCCTGTCGCTTCCTGCAACACGCTGCTAGGGTGTAGTAGGGGATAGTAACCGAGAGACCCAACACAGTCCTGCTTACCAAGAGGCTACTTAATGGTGGAGTAGGGGAGAAATACTCCAGTGCACTACGTTTTGAACAGGAAGAAGGTTTAAGGAAAGCGCTGTATTTCTGAAGAATGGGGCCTCATAAGAAGCATTAAGGTGCTTAGTGTCTGCTGTGCAAGGCAGATATTGCGGAGCTACGAAACGTGGACCCTAGCTCAGATGCCGTTAAAGAGGCAAATTGGGCTGGCGCGGTGGCTCACGCCTATAATCCCAGCAGTTTGGGAAGCCAAGGAGGGTGGTTCCCTACGTCAGAGTTCGAAACCAGCCTGACCAACATGGTGAAACCCCATCTCTACTAAAAATACTAATTAGCCGGGCATGGTGGCATGCACTTGTAATGCCCAAAACTAGGGAGTATGAGGTAGGAGGATAGCTCCAACCCGGGAGGCGGAGGTTGCAGTGAGCAGAGATCATGCCACTGTACTCCAACCTGGGCGACAGAGTGAGACCCTGTCTCAAAAAAGAAGGGAAGTTGGCCCAGCGCGGTGGCTTAAAAGTACAAAATTAGCCAGGTGTGGTGGCGTGCGCCTGTAATCCCAGCTACTCGGGAGGCTGAGGCAGGAGATTCGCTTTAATCCAAGAGGCGGAGGTTGCAGTGAACCAAGATTGGGCCGTTACCCTCCAGGCTGGGCAAAAAGAGCAAAAGTCCATCTCAAAAGAGAAAAAAAAGAGAAGTTAAGGACCAACTCTCATTGTTTTAGTCTTACTCTATCGCCCAGACTGGACTGCGGTGGTGCGATCACAGCTCATTGCAGCCTCTACCTCCCAAACTCAAGGGATAAGGAGGCTACTAAAGGGGAAAACAAAGTACACAAATGGAGATAGCCTAGTGCTATAATGGGAGTACAAAAAGTAATGGGGGCCGGGCGTGGTGACTCACACCTGTAATCCCAGCACTTTAGAAGGCCGAGGCAGGTGGATCACCTGAGGTTAAGAGTTCGAGACCAGTCTGGCCAACATGGGAAAACCCCCTCTCCACTAAAAAAAAAAAATTAGCCTGGCATGGTGGCATATGCCGGTAATCCCAGCTACTAAGTACTCAGAGGCAGGAGGATAACTTGAACTTGGGACGTGGAGGTTGCAATGAGCCAAGATTGTGCCTCTGCACTCCAGCCTGGGCAACAGAGCGAGACTCTGTCTACAAAAAAATAAAGTAATGGGATCACAGGCCAGACGCTGTGGCTCACGCCTGTAATCCCAGCACTTTGGGAAGCAGAGGAGGGCGGATCACTTGAGGTCAGGAGTTCAAGACCAGCCTGGCCAACAAGGTGAAACCTCGTCTCTACTAAAAATATAAAAAAATGGCCGTGCGCGGTGGCTCACACCTGTAATCCTAGCACTTTGGGAGGCGGAGGTGGATGGATCACCTGAGGTCAGGAGTTCAAGACCAGCCTGGCCAACATGGTGAAACCCCATCTTAAAAAAAAAAAAAAAAAATTATCTGGGCATGGTGGTGTGCACCTGTAATCTCAGCTATACTGGAGGCTGAGGCAGGAGAATTGCTTGAGCCCAGGAGGCAGAGGTTGCAGTGAGCCAAGATCATGCCACTGCACTCCAGTCTGGGTGACAGAATAAGACTTCATCTCAAAATAAAAATAAAAATTAGGCAGTGTGGTGGTACATGCCTGTCATCCCAGCTACTGGGGAGGATGAGGCAGGAGAATTGCTTGAATCCGTGATGCAGAGATTGCAGTGAGCCGAGGTCACGACACTGCACTTCAGCCTGGGCAACAGAGGGAGACTTGTTTAAAAAAAAAAAAGTGAAAACTGGCCAAGCACAGTGGCTCATGCCTGTAATCCCAGCACTTTTGGAGGCCGAGGCAAGTGGATCACTAGGTCAAGAGGTCGAGACCATCCTGGCCAACATGATGAAGCCCTGTCTCTACTAAGAATATAAAATTAGCTGGGTGTGGTGGCACGTGCCTGTAATTCCAGCTACTTGGGAGGCTGAGGCAGAAGAACTGCTTGAACCCAGTGAGCCGAGATCATGCCACTGCACTCCAGCCTGTTGACAGAGCAAGCCTCCCTCTCAAAAAAAAAAAAAAAAAAAAAAGTGAGGACTGGGCATGGTGGCTCACGCTTGTAATCCCAGCCCTTTGGGAGCTGAGGTGGGTAAATCATGAGGTCAGGAGTTTGAGACCAGCCTGGCCCACACGGTGAAACCTCATCTCTACTAAAAATACAAAAATTAGCTGATAGCACTGAAGTGTCCTTTGATGTGAAAAAGAAAAAAAAAATTAGCTGGGTGTCTTGACAGGCACCTGTAAAATCCCAGCTACTCGGGAGGCTGAGGCAGGAGAATCACTTGAACCCAGGAGGTGGAATTTACAGTGAGTCAAGAATGCACAACTACATTCCAGTCTGGGCAAGACCCAGGGCAACAGAGTGAGAATCTCCTCTAAAAGCAAAAAGCAAAAAGAGTGAAAACTGGCCAGGGGTGGTGGCTCATGCCTGTAATTCCAGCACTTTGGGAGCCATGGTGGCAGATCACTGGAGGTCAGGAGTTGAGACCAGTCTGGCCAAGATAGCAAAACCTTATCTCTACTAAAAACACACAACAAAATTAGCCAGATGTGGTTGCACAGACCTGCAGTCCCAGCTACTTGGGAGGCTGAGACAGGAGAAGCGCCTGAGCCTGGGAGGTGGAGGTTGCAGTGAGCCAAGATTGTGCCACCGCATGCTAGCCTGGGTGATAGAGTGAGACTCCAACTCAAAAAAACAGCCTGGCCAACATGGTGAAACCCCTTCTCTACTAAAAATACCAAAAATTAGCCAGGCATGATGGTGGGCACCTGTAATCCCAGCTACTCTGGAGGCTGAGGCAGGAGAATCACTTGAGCCCGGGAGGCAGGGGTTGCAGTGAGCTGAGATCCTGCCATTGCACTCCAGCCTGGGAGACAGAGTGAGACTTTGTCTCAAAAAAAAAAAAAAAAAGCTGTGACTTACTCCTGTAATCCCAGCACATTGGGAGCCCAAAGCGGGCAGATTGCCTGAGCGCAGGAGTTTGCGACCACCCTGGGCAATGTGGTGAAACCCTGTGTCTACTAAAATACAAAAAATTAGCCAGTGGGGCTGCATGCACGTGAGAGGTTAAGGCAGGAGAATTGCTTGAACCCAGGAGGCATAGACTGCAGTGAGCTGAGATCGCACCACTGCACTCCAGCCTGGGGACAGAGCGAGACTCTGTCGAAAAAGAAATAAATTTTTAAAATTAAAATAAGTAAGTAGAGACTGGGAACAGTGGCTCATGCCTGTAGTCCCAGCACTTTGGGAGGCTGAGGAAGGTGGGTTACTTGAGGTTAGGAGTTTGAGACCACCCTGGCCAACATGTCAAAACCCCATCTCTACTAAAAATACAAATATTAGCTGGATGTGGTGGCAAGTGCTTGTAATCCTAGCTAGTCCAGAGGCTGAGGCAGGAGAATCACTTGAACCCAGGAGGTGGAGGTTGCAATGAGCTGAGATCGTGCTCCAGCCTGGGCGACAGAGCGAGACTCGTCTAAAAAAATAAAATTAGCCATCATGTTGGCACAAGTTTGTAATCCCAGCCACCTTGGAGGCTGAGGCAAGAGAATTGCTTGAATCTGGAAGGCGGAGTTTGCAGTGACCCAGGATTGTGCCATTACACTCTAGCCTGGGCAACAGAGTGAGACTTCATTTAAAAAATAATAAGTCAGGTGCTGTGGTTCATGCCTGTAATCTCAGCACTTTGGGAGGCTGAGGTGGGCGGATCACCTGAGGTCAGGAGTTTGAGATGAGCCTCACATGGAGAAAGCCTGTCTCTACTAAAAATAACAAAATTAGCAGGGTGTGGTGGCACATGCTGGTAATCCCAGCTACTCGGGAGGCTGAGGCAGAAAAATCACTTGAACCCGTGTGGTGGAAGTTGTGGTAAACCAAGATCGCTCCATTGCACTCCAGCCTGGGCAACAAGAGCAAAACTTAATCTCAATCAATCCATCCATCCATCCATAAAATACAGGCTGGGCGCAGTGGCTCATGCCTGTAATCCCAGCACTTTGAGAAGTTGAGGCAGGTGGATCACGAGGTCAGGAGTTCAAAAACCAGCCTGACCAACACGGTGAAACCTCGTCTCTACTAAAAGTACAAAAATTAGCCAGGCGTGGTGGGGTATACCTGTAATCCCAGCTAGTCAGGATGGTGAGGCAGGAAAATCACTTGAACCAGGGAGGTGGAGGTTGCAGTGAGCCGAGATCTCGCCATCCAGCCTGGGTGACAGAATGAAACTCGATCTCAAAAAAAAAAAAATTAGCCAGGTGTGGTGGCACATGCCTATAATCCCAGCTATTTGGGAGGCTGAGGCAGAAGAATTGTTTGAACCCAGGAGTAGAGGTTGCAGTGAGCCAAGATTGCGCCTTGGCACTCCAGCCTCGGCAACAAAGGGAGACTCCATCTCAAAAAACAAAAAATGAACAATAAAATAATAAAATATAAAAATAAAGTGAAAACTATAACTCTTACATTAGACAAACCTGACAGGTGGGCTGGATTTGGTCTGTAGGCTTTAGTTTGCCAGCCTCTAGCCTAAGTAGTTCAGAGTCTAAGGGAATAATTCAAGATAAGTTCAAGAAGGTAGGTCACAGCCAGGTGTGGTGGCTCATGCCTGTAATCCAGCACTTTGGGAGACCAAGGCAGGCAGATCACTTGAGACCAGAAGTTCGAAATCATCCTGAGCAACATGGTGAAACCCCGTCTCTACTAAAAATACAAAAATTAGCTGGGCATGGTGTGCTTATAATCCCAGCTACTCAGGAGTTTTAGGTGGGAGAATTGCTTGAACCGGGGAGATGGAGGTTCCAGTGAATCTAGATTGTGCCACTGCACTCCAGCCTGGGTGACAGAGTGAGACTGTGTCAAAAAAAAAAGGTAGATCACAACTAAATAATGGTGGCACTGAATATCAGGCCAATTGGTAACTTATTTCTCTGACAGTGGGACGCTGTTGAAGTTTTTTTTTTAAGCAGGGGAGTAGTACTCATGCTTTAGATTAATTTGGTAACAATGCACAAGATGAATTTATTTATTTATTTTATTTATTTTTTTTGAGACAGAGTTTTGCTTTTGTTGCCCAGGCTGGAGTGCAACGGCGCAATCTCAACTCAGCAACCTCCGCCTCCTGAGTTCAAGCGATTCTCCTGCCTCAGCCTCCCAAGTAGCTGAGATTACAGGTGTGCATCACCATGCCTGGCTACAAGATGAATTTAAAATGGAAGAATGGAACTGAAGATAACAACCCCGATGCTTTTTAAGTTTTTTTTTTTTTTTTAAGTAGGGGAGTAGGTTAAACTCTTGTGTTTTATATTAATTTGGTAACAGTGTATAAGATGAATTTAAAAACAAGAACAGAACTGAAGACTGCAACCCCAAGTTCTGGCAGTTTCCTTTATCAAAGAAGTACTGTGGGAAAAATTGCCTTTTATAAGACATTTAAAAAAATTCAAACCCACTACATCCTAATTAACAGGCTTCCATTTTTGTTTTGTTTTGTTTTTTGCGATGGAGTCTGGATTTTCAGCTCTCTGGAATCCCCTCCCACATAGTGGGAGCTAAAAAAAAAAAAAGAGAGAGAGAGAGAGATGGAGTCTCGCTCTAGTGCCCAGACTGGTACAGTGATTTGATCTTGGCTCACTGCAACCTCCACCTCCTGAGTTCAAGCGATTCTCCCACCTTAGCCTTCCTAATAGCTGGTACTACAGGCCTGCACCACCACACTTGGCTTTTTTTTTTTTTTTTTTGAGACAGAGTTTCACTCTGTTGCCCAGGCTGGAGTGCAGTGGCGTGATTTCGGCTCACTGCAACCTCTGTCTCCTGGGTTCAAGCAATTCTCCCACCTTAGCTTCCTGAATAGCTGGGATTACAGGCACCTGCCACCACGGCCAGCTAATTTTTGCATTTTTAGTAGAGATGGGGTTTCACCTCGTTGGCCAGGCTGGTCTCAAACCCCTGACCTCAGGTGATCCGTCTGCCTCGGCCTTCCAAAGGGCTGGGATTACAGGTGTGAGCCCCCGCGCCCAGCCTAATTTTTGAATTTTTGTATTTTTAGTAGAGACAGGGTTTCTATGAGTTGCCCAGGCTGGTCTTGAACTCCTGGTCTCAAGTGATCTGCCCACCTCAGCCTTCTAAAGTGCTGGGATAACAGGTGTGAGCCACTGTGCCAGCCTAATAAACAGTTATTTACACACACACAAACACAGACACACACACTGGTTGTTTACTTCTCTGTGTCTTCTTTGTTAAATGTATTTCAAGGGATTTCATGTTAATATAGCTCTGAAAATGACTTCTCTTAAAGGATCACAAATAGTTTGTAATCAGGTTTATCCATCCATTTAGATGTTATCTCAACCATTAGCCAGTGGAATCCAAGTTGAACCAGGTTTCCTTTTCAAATTCACTAACAAGTTCAGTTTCTGGAAGGGTAAAATCTGGATTCAGATATGTTATGGGCCATAGCTTTTGGCCAAGGAATCTGCAGCCTGAATTCGCAGAAACTAGAAAATATTTGGCCAGTATTAGATCCCGTTTCAAAAGTTGAATCCTTAGGTGAATGTGGTGGCTTGTGCCTGTAGTCTCAGCTATACTGGAGACTGAAGTGGGAGGATCTGCTTGAGCCCAGGTGGTCCAGGCCACAGTAAGCCATAATCTAGCCAGGACACTCCAGCCTAGGTGACAGAGCAACACCTTGTCTCAAAAGAAAACAAAAAAAGTTGAATTTAACAATCTAACAATTGCCTAAGAGAAAAATTACTAGAACAATTGAAAAATTTGTAAAGGAATGTAGAAATATTCTGTCAATTATAGCATCTTGTTCTCCGTGATATTTTTTTGAGAATTGAATTTATTTATTTATTTTTGAGACAGGGTCTCACTCTGTCAGCCAGGCTAGAGTACAGTGGTGGGATCACAGGTCACTACAGTCTTGACTTCCAGGGTTCAATCTATTCTCCTGTAAGAACTGAATTTAAACATATGCCCAGAGTCAAAAATTGCAAAAGAGAACTTTATAGACTGACTTGAACAATTCAAAAAATTGTTAATTGATGGTGAGAACAGTCCTATTTTATGAGGGGGATTTCTAATAAGGTAACAACTTAGAAGTTGTTAATTTTGCATTAGGAAGTCAAAGGGTAAGAATGTCTTCTGGGTATAGGGAATAAAAATTGGCCGTAGCCTTAAAAGAGATTTTACGACCCAGCTAAATATAAACATCACTAGTAGCCACTTGTAGTCCCAGCTACTTGAGAGGCTAAAGTGGGAGGATTGCTTGAGTCCGAGAGTTCAAGTTCAGCCTGAGCAACATAGGGAGACCCTGTCTTTCAAAAAATAAATAAAATAATTTTAAAAATTACTTATGTTTTAGGCCAAGCATGGTGACTCATGCTTGTAATTCCAGCATTTTGGGAGGCCAAGGTGGGAGGATGGTTTGAGGCCTGGAGTTTAAAACCTGCCTGGGTGGTGGCATGCAATAACTAATACCTGTAATCCCAGCATTTTGGGAGACTGAAGTGGGTGGATCAGCTAAGGTCAGGAGTTCAAGACCAGCTTGGCCAACATGGTGAAACCCCATCTTTACTAAAAAAAACAAAAATTAACTCGGTGTGGGGGTGCATGCCTGTAGTCCAGCTATTTGGGAGACTGAGGCAGGAAAATCACTTGAACCCGGGAGGCGGAGGATGCAGTGAGCTGAGATCATGCCATTGCACTCCAGCCTGGGCAACAAGAGTGAAACTCTGTCTCAAAAAAAGAAGTGTAGCCGGGCGTGGTGGCTCACGCCTGTTATCCCAGCACTTTGGGAGGCTGAGGTGGGCAGATCACCTGAGGTCAGGAGTTCGAGACCAGACTGACCAATATGGTGAAACACCATCTTTATAATTAAAAAAATAAATAAAATAAAATAAAGAAGTGTAGCCTATTTGTTTGGTTTGGCAGAATGGAAAGAGTGTCAAAATGAGTACTGTAGTTTGTGCTGAGTTTTCTCATATTATTTTCTTTTTCTTTTTTCTTTTATTTTTTTTTAGACGGAGTTTCATTCTTGTTGCCCATGCTGTGCAATGGCACAATCTCGGCTCACTGCAACCTCTGCCTCCCTAGTAGCTGGGATTATAGACGCATGCCACCACGCCTGGCTAATTTTGTACTTTTAGTAAAGATGGCGTTTCTCCATGTTGGTAAGGCTGGTCTCGAACTCCCAGCCTCAGGTGATCCACCCGCCTTGGCCTTCCAAAGTCCTGGCATTACAGGCATGAGCTACCGCACCTGACCAGTTTGGTTTTTTTGAAACAATATCTCTCTGTGGCCCAAGCCAGAGTACATGGGCAGGATCATGGCTCACTTCAGCCTCCACCTACTGGGCTCAAGTGATCGTCCCACTTCAGCATCCTGAGTTGCTCGAACTACAGTGGTGAACCATCATGCCTGAGTTTTCTCATATTCTGAGGTTTTTTTGTTATAGTTGTTGTTCAAACAGAATGTCTCAGATATTTATTACTGAACCAGCCTACTTACTAGTACACAGCATATCAAGAGAAAAAATATTTCCCAATAAAATATATCTGACTGTCTATATATTTTCAGCTTGATGTGGTAAGATTATAGTGATCTTGATATAGCAAAAATGTGTACCATCTCATGTACAATTTCTTACAGACTCAGCTTGATTCTTCTCCAATGTTTCCTCTTGTAGTAGTACCTGAATTTATTGTAAGTTTTCATCCAAATCCACTGGGGAATGGGATGACTTTGCTTTTGTTTCTTGGCCAGGAATCACTTGATCCTTAAAGTCTCTTGAGACAACATGGCAAGAAAGAGAGTGAATCACACACACCACAATTGCAGAGAAAAGAGAGAGCTCATATTCTGAGTTTTGGTTTGGTGCTACCAGTGTGTCTTGGGCCAGCATCAACATGAACATCTTTACAGGAAAGAAGAGCCTTTTAAAAGCTATTTACCTGTAAAAATGAAATGTATTGAAATATTTTTAAAATGGTCTTCATTTCATTTTAAAATGAAATATTTTTAAAATGCCAGGCACGGTGGCTCACACCTGTACTCCCAGAACTTTGGGAGGCTGAGGTGGGTGGATCACTTGAGGCCAGGAGCTTGAGACAGCCTGGCCAACTGGCAAAACCCTGTCTCTCCTAAAAATACAAAAATTAGCTGGGTGTGGTGATACATGGCTTTACTCCCAGCTACTTGAGAGGCTGAGGCAGGAGAATTGCTTGAACCCTGGAGGTGGAGGTTGCAGTGAGCCGAGATCACACCATTGCACTCCAGGCAGGGCGACAGAGGGAGACTCTGTCTCAAAAAAAAAAAAAAAGTTATTCTACCCCACATCCCCAGCCCCCAGGCTGTGGCAATCCCCAGGCTGTGGATGGGTACTGGTCTACTGTCTATTAGGAGCTGAGCCACACAAGAAGTGAACGCTTCGTGAGCCAGCATTACTGCCTGAGCTCTACCTCCTGATCAGTGATGGCATCAGATTCTCATAGAAGTGCGAACCCTATTGTGAACTGCATATTCCAGGGATCTAGGTTGTGCTTGGTTTATGATACTCTTTTTTTTTTCTTTGATACAGGATCTCTGTTGCCCAGGCTGGAGTGCAGTGGCATGATCTTGGCTCACTG
Organism: Cacajao melanocephalus; assembly: GCA_963573385.1. Classification (NCBI taxonomy): domain Eukaryota; kingdom Metazoa; phylum Chordata; class Mammalia; order Primates; family Pitheciidae; genus Cacajao; species Cacajao melanocephalus. The sequence continues at coordinate 83,403 of CAUYLG010035871.1, forward strand.
CAACCTCTGCTTTCCGGGTTCAAGCGGTTCTCCTGCCTCAGCTTCCCCAGTAGGTGGGATTACAGGTACCTGCGACTGTATTTTTGTATTTTTAATAGAGATGGGGTTTCATTATGTTGGCCAGGCTGATCTCAAACTCACAACCTCAGGTGATCCACCAGCCTCGGCCTCCCAAAGTGCCAGGATTACAGGTGTAAGCCACCACGCCTAGCCCTTTATGAGAATCTAATGACTGATGGAACAGTTTCATTCCAAAACCATTCCCCCACCATGGAAAAAATTATCTTGCACAAAATTCAGTTCTGCTGCCAAAAACGTTCTATCCCAGCCATCACCTTGTAGTATTTTCTATGTCTGAAGTTTATATCATAGAAAATAAGACTATTGACTGGTCAGGGTGGTTCATTCCTATAATCCCAGTTCTTTGGGAGGTCAAGATGGGAGGATTGCTTGAGCCCAGGAGTTTTAGACCAGCCTGGACAACATAGGGAGAGCCTGTCACTATAAAATATAAAAAATTAGCCAGGTGTGGTATATGGTGATGCTGGGATTATAGGCATGAGTCACTGTGCCTGGCCTAGTGGACACATTTCGTGATTGAGAGCACTGCTGTCATATTTTTCTCACTATTCTCAGTGCCTAGCACATAGTAGATGCTCAAAAATGTTTGTTGCATATATTAAAAATTTAGCTGTAATGGAGAAAATACTAAAAATTAAAAAAAATTTTTAAAATATTAAAAATAAAAAAAATTAGCTGAGCATGGTGGTGTGTGCCTGTAATGCCAGCTACTCAGGAGGCTGAGGCAGGAAAATTGCTTGAACTGGGACCCGGGAGGCAGAGGTTGAAGTGAGCCATCTCTGGTGGCATGCACCTGTAGTCGTAGCTGCTTAGGAGGCTGAGGTGGGCGGATCACTTGAGCCCAGGAGGTCAAGGTTGAAATGAGCTGAGATCATGCCATGTACTCCAGCTTGGATGACAGAGACACTATGTCAAAAAAAAAAAAAAGTGCCTTTTTTTTCAGTCTCTGTTCTTCTTTTTTTTTAAGACAGAGTTTAGCTCTTGTCACCCAGGCTGGAGTGCAGTGGCTTACTACGTTCTCTGCCTCCTGGGTTTAAGCATTCTTCTGTGTCAGCCTCCTGAGTAGCTAGGATTACAGATGCCTGCCACCGCACCCAGCTAATTTTTTTGTATTTTTAGTAGAGACGGGGTTTCACCACGATGGCTAGGCTGGTCTCAAACTCTGGACCTCAGTGATCCTCCCACCTCAGCCGCCCAAAGTGCTGGGATTACAGGTGTGAGCCACCTTGCTTGGCCCTCAGTCTCTGTTCTTGATCTCTCTCTCTTTTTTGACAGGAGTCTCTCTCTGTTGCTCAGGCTAGAGAGCAATGATGGGATCTCAGCTCACTGCAACCTCTGCCTCCTGGGTTCAAGCGATTTTCTTGCCTCAGCCTCCTGAGTAGCTGAGATTACAGGTATGTGCCATCATGCTCAGCGAATTTTTCTATCTTTTTTTTTTATTTATTTTTTATTTTTTTTATTTTTTTTTATTTTTGAAAGAAAGAAAAAGAGAGGAAAGAAAGTGAGAGTGAAAGAAAGAAAAAAAAGAATGTAAGAGAGAAAGTAAGAGGAAGAGACAGAGGGAGAGAGAACGAGATTCTTGTTCTATTGCCCAGGCTAGAATGCAGTCTAAAAATGGGTATTA